>JPKC01002503.1:0-45325 GCA_000750925.1 Pseudogymnoascus sp. VKM F-4518 (FW-2643)
CTCCCTCTCCTCCCTTCCTCCCCCTCTTCCACGCCCCACTCCCACAGCCATAGACCATCCCATCCCGTGTCGTGATACTCTCCCTCTCCGCACCACCACCACCACCACACACCCAGCTTGCCCCGCGTTTCCCCAACGTGGGTTTTTCGGAGGTGCCGGGCTTGGCGGTGAGGTACAGTACAGTGGACACGGAACTGGACTGGACTGTGCTGGGCTGTACTGCATGGGAAGGGATGGAAGGGAAGGGAACGGAGGGATGCAAGGGAAGGGGTTGCACGGCAGGTGAGAGACGCGTTTGTGTGGTGTGCGTGGTGGGTTGCGGTGCACGTGGTGGGTGGTGGTCATGTTATGTGTGTGGTACAGACAGTGTGTAGGGGATGCGATGGGATGTGATGGGGGATTTGTAGTTTGACGCGTTTTCAGCTGAGGATGGGGATACAGATGTACGTGTTGATGATGGGTAGGATGGGGTGAGGAGCGTGGTGTGGTAGGTGGTAGGGAAGTCGTGCGGTAGGTAAGTGAAGTAGCAACGTAGGAGGCAGGCACGACTCTTAATTCCCACGTCAACAACGCACATTCCCAATTCTCAATCTTAAACCATAAATCATTCATTCGCTATCGTGACGCGACGTGCATCTATCTAAGCAACCCCCCTTCAAACAGCAGGCGTGACCTCCGCCTCCGCCGCCACCTCCACCGCAACCTCTGCATTCTTCTCCTCCCCTCCCTCCGTCGCCGCCGCCTTCGCCGCCTCAAACGACTGCTCGAAATCCGCAATAATATCATCAATATGCTCCGTCCCGACCGAGATCCGGATCAAATCCTCCGTCGCCCCCGACGCGACCTTCTCCTCATCGCTCAGCTGCTCATGCGTCGTCGACCACGGATGAATCGCCAGCGTCTTCGAGTCTCCCACATTCGCCAAGTTAGAAATCAACTTAAACCCATCCACCACCTGGCTTCCCGCCTTGCCACCCCCCTTAACACCAAAGCTCAGCACCCCGCCAAAGCCGCGCGTGAGGTACTTCTTGGCGTTCTCGTGCGTCGGGTGGCTCTCCAGCCCCGGGTACGACACCCAGCTCACATGGGCGTTCTTCTCGAGCCAGCGCGCGAGGGCCAGGGCGTTCTGGCCGTGGCGCTCGGCGCGGAGGGAGAGCGTCTCGACGCCCTGGATGAGCTGGAAGGCAGCGAAGGGGTTTAGGCAGGCGCCGACGTCGCGGAGGACGTCGACGCGCGCGCGGATGGCGAAGGTGATGGGGCCGAAGGTCTCCCAGAACTTGAGGCCGTGGAAGCCGGGGGAGGGCTCGACCATCTCGGGGAACTTGGCGGCGGACTTGCCCCAGTCGAAGTTGCCGGAGTCGACGATGACGCCGCCGATCGTGGTGCCGTGGCCGCCGATCCATTTGGTGGCGCTGTGCACGACGATGTCGGCGCCGTGGTCGATGGGGCGGCAGAAGTAGCCGCCGGCGCCGAAGGTGTTGTCGACGACGAGGGGGATGCCGGCGTCGTGGGCGACCTTGGCCAGGGCGACGAAGTCGGGGACGGAGTACTTGGGGTTGCCGATGGACTCGATGAAGACGGCCTTGGTCTTGTCATCGATGGCGGCCGCGAAGTCGGCGGGGTCGTTACCGGTCACGAATTTGGTGGTTATGCCCAGGCGGGGGAGGAGAACCTTGAGCTGGTTGTAGGTGCCGCCGTAGAGGGCGGAGGTCGACACGATGTTGTCACCGGCCTTGGCCAGGGTGGCGAAGGCCATGAATTGTGCTGCTGCGCCGGAGGAGGAGGCGACGGCTGCGACACCTCCCTCGAGGGCGGCGATGCGCTTCTCGAAGACATCGACGGTTGGCTATGGCGAGGTCAGCGTGAGCTCTTCGACGCGTATAGAGAAGCCAATGACGGCAACATCGAACAGGGCAGGACAGCGACATACGTTACCAATACGGCTGTAAATGTTGCCAAACTCCTTCAGTCCAAACAGCCTCGCGCCATGAGCCGAGTCATTGAAGGTAAAGCTCTGCACATCCCGTCAGCATTTATCACTCCTCATAAGCCCCCCAGCTCCCGGTATCTCCTTACCGTAGTCGCATAAATCGGCACCGCGCGCGCATTCGTCGTTGGGTCTGGCTCCTGGCTAAAATCATTCAGTCAGCACTCAAGTCCCTGCCTGCCTGCATTTCTCTGCTCTGGGGTAGGGGAAGATGGGATGGTTCAGTAATCGCGCACTCCCCACGATAAGGGACTTACCCCGCATGTAGCTGCAACGTCTCAAAGTTCTTGCTGAGTCCCTCTGCCATGTCTGCTGTCTATTAAACTTGAAAAGATTTAAGAATGTAATAAAAAGGGATGTGATATAGCTGCAACTCAAGGGATACAGAGTCTTCTTTTCTTCCAGGTCTGGGGAGATTTTGTAGGGCTGGGGCAGGAAGGGGGGGTTTATGGGAAAGGGAGGGTTTAAAGGCGATGTCGGCGGGGTAACTAAAGAGCTCGCACACACGGCTGCTCCCTCGATCACGCAATATCAGGGTCGATTCAGGCCACCCAACGGAAAACGACGTGAGTGGCTCTAGTGTCGCCATCCAGGGACGACGGGTGGGCGCTTTAACTCTCCCCGCCTATTATTTTTGCTTTGCAGTTTTTTTTTTGCTTTTTTGGGTGAGGCTTGGGTATTGTTTCCTCATGTTTTGCTCGATTGGTGACGTGACATGACGGGTGATCTTGGGCGTTTATGGGATGGAGGGAGGGGGGGGGATTGGAGGGGGAAGACGTGTGAATTGGAGGGATTGCGGTATCTGTTCTGATACTGAGGTGATCCTGAATCTAAATTCTACGTACGCTATGAATGTACTCTATCCCCACAAACACCTTCCCCAGTATCCCTCACTGAGGTAAGTGTGACAGTTCCCAGCAGTCTACACGTGACTTGAGTACATTTTTTTTGGAGGGGTAGACAACATCACGTGGTTTGTATATAGTAGCAGAACAGCCTGGTGCAGATCTTCACCCCCCCACGCTGCATCTCTTCTGCCACTTACCCAATATATTGCCTTAGTTTATTAAATTCTAATTCTTTCCTTTTTCGGAATGATGGATTGGATGAAGGTTGTATGGTCTTCGGTGAAGAGTATGGTAATGCGATGACCTTATACGCGGAGAAAGAGGTGTTCATATTATGGCCGGGCATCAGCAACTCTTGGGAAGGAAGTTTAAATGCCTCAACTGCTGGAGGGAGGGGGACTATCTCGAGATAAATCCCCCACCAACGTGATCAACTAAACACTGATATAGCAAAGCCGCAGGATGTCACTCAAACCCACCGGCGGGATATGTTTGGAGATGCCACAAGCCTTGTCGTAATCGAGAGAAAGCCACTCGCTGGTCCCCCGCACCACCTCTCACTCGAACAGTAACCAGAGCGCCAAGTGGCTTGGAATATGCTGCTAGAATCCAAAGTGCGTCGCAATCGCCATCCATCTCAGTGACGCCTCTAAGCTGTCGCTCGCCACGCCACCAGTCGTACGTCTCCATGTCAATGCAGTACAGCGGTAAGCGGGTAGACACACAGGCGATTGGGGCTGGTCGTTTGCCGGTTTCGCGGTCATCATGCACAGGAACTTGAGACAACCTCGCCGGAATCAGAGTGGGTGACATACCATACGTCGCCGGCGAGGAAGGGCCGCGCCAAGTGTTCCATCGGGGTTGGCCTCTTTTATGCTAAAGTGGTTGTGTACTTACTTTTGGAGGGAGATTAATCATTGTTTGTGGGTGCATAACGAGGGATGGGGTTGTGAAGGATTTTTTTGGGATTGGGAATTGGGAAGGTGGGATTGCGGCCAAGTTGCCAAGAGTTGAAGTCATCTTCGGGGTTTGCTGCTGTTGAGGTGGTGGTGGGAGTGGACACCTGTCAGTTCGGCGTGAGAGATGTTGCTTTACGACTCGTAGAGGTTGGAGAACCTCAATTGGAATATTAGAGTCTTTTACCAGAAAAAGAAGACAGTGCTGATCCGTGATGATCCGGATCATGAGGAAATCCTCTCTCTATCCACAGCATGATTTTGTTGGTTTCGACCTGGATCAAACTGGCCCCTGGACACCGCCAACAGCCAACAGGTTACCCGCCGCCCCCTGCCGTCCGTCTTCAGAATCCAAGACACCCTCATCCCAGCCCATACAATCCCCATCCCCGTCCTGTAAAAAAACCCCCATCCAGACTCTGAAGAAATCCAGTTTCAACACCGTTGCAACCTGCGACAGATCCAAGCAGGACAAATATAGCCGCCAGACAATTCAATATCCCAGAATAGATAGCCACATAATAACCACATAACAACCCTCTCCATCCCACCCCTTCCTCTGCTCTTAAAATCGATTCTCGAGCTACCGATGTATCCTGCACCACCACCAAGGCCCAGAACCTCATCTCCGCTGCCGCCTGCACCTATCCGCAACCGCCGATATCACTAACACCACCAACGAACGAATCGAGGGTCTGCGACTTTCTTCACAACAACCAACAAGCACTCCCTCTCCTCCCTCTCCCTCACCTCCACACGCCTCCCTTACTCGTTCCCACCCATCCATCCTCACCCTTCTCCACCACCGCATCCGCCCAACCCCAGCAACCTCCCCAGGTACCCACAATACCCGCCGAGCCTCCACCTCCCTACCCATCCATCTACCCGCCCAAAAAAAAACCACGATCATCTCCCCAAACGAACACCACCACAACCCACCACCACCACCGCTGCCCGCTATCGCAAACACCAACGACGACATCGACGATGGGCTACGCATTCCTCCTCCCGCTGCGCATCTTGCAGCTCGTGACGGCGAGCGCTGTGCTGGGGTTGTCTTCTTATGGTATGCCCCCCTTTCTTGCGCATCCGCGGTTCGACGACCCTGGAATTGGCGCGGGTGCTAGTAATGGCGCGACCACGAATTCAGCGCCTGGACTGGTGGTATAGGGGACGCAGGCTAACGAGAGGTAGTGGCGCATTGGTACGATGCGGATACGCTGACGGCGTCGCCGTCGCAGTTTAACTTCCTCATCTTCACCGGGGTGTGGACTTTGCTGAGTATTTTCTACTTGGAGATTGTGCCCAGGAGGTGGCCTAGAGGTATGCCTTCCCCCATTACCTCCCATCACCCCCTTACCCTTCAATCCCACACCACCAAGCAAAAACTAACCAAACCCCCCTCCCAGGCTCCCACCCCTACGCCGCCTTCGCCCTCGAATCCCTCACAACCCTCTTCCACTTCTCCGGCTTCATCGCCCTCTCCGTCTTCCTCTCGAAGCTCCTCTTCTGCCGCGGCAGCGTCTGCACCGCCGCCCGCATCGACGTCGGCGTCGCCACCTTTGGTTTCGTGCTCTGGCTCGCCTCGACGGTCGTGGTGGCGGTGGAGATCTTTAAGGGCGGGTTTAGGGGGGTTAGGGGCGGGAAGACGGAGATGAGGGGTGTGCCGAGCTCGGCGTAGCTCATTTTGTTGGGGAAGAGGGGGAGGGAGAGGTGGAGGAGGGGGGAGGGGAGTGAATGATTGGCACACACTGGGGTGATGGATTTTTTTTTGATACCCCGCGGAGGGCGGCAGACACACACACACGGACAGCGAATGCGGCGGGGGCTGCGGGGACGACATCCTGCGTTGGGCATACTATACGAAGCGGAAGAGACGGACGGAGACAGATGCATGTACGAACAACCGGCGCTCAGGGCGCGAACGGCGTGGAATTTTGGGTGGTTATAAGAATTTTTGTACGATTCATACCTTTGGGGCGCTTTTTGTTGTGTTTTTATATACATGGAGGGAAGGAAGGAGGTGGGGGAAGGGGGGCGGTAACATAGCATGGGGGGGTTTCTTGTGGGACCTTTTTTTGAGCGATTTTGAGAGATGAGGGAGAGGAAGATTCGGTATTAAGACTATATCTGGATGTTTTTTAAGAATCATATTTTTGTGATTATATAATTTTATTACTATAGAATTTGATGGTGACTACTGACTGTACTCGTTCGTCATCATTCTATATTGGAAAATCCTTGTTATAACTCGGCCGGTAGTTGTGGTTCCGTGGCGCGGGGTGAGACGTGGTGAAACTCCCCGTGTCGGGTCGAGACTATGCCTTCATTCCCAGATATAGGCTGGATTTAGTAGTCTGATAGCGGTTGGTAGTGCGAGTGCAACGAGTGGTTGCCGCTGTTTAAGATCAGCGGTATTGGAACTTGGCCCAACGTTCTTGGTTGGTGCTGTAGAGCAGTTCTCAAAGTAACTTCTTTGGCTTGCCTTATTCAAGTGATATTGATAAGCAGGTATTGACCGACTTGCATTATTCAACTGGTATGAAAATGAACGGCTGCAAATCAGCTGGTCTGGGCCGTGCCTCAGAAAATGAGCGACTTGACGTATCCCTTCATGCGACCCTTCGCCTTAAATTGCCCTCTCTTTTTAGTTGATATATTCGCAGACAGTGCATTTAAAACGCTTATTTATCTTTCTTCTGAATATCCGTCTTTGCAACCCTCGCTAGATACCTGCTCATGTACCGCGCCACGAAGAAGCTTCCAATGGCAACTATAGTTATGTAGCCTGCTGTGGGAACAAGCGATCTTGGGAACACATTGAGTATGAATGGGTCCAGGATGATGTCGACAAATACCGGCGAAGGATTGGCCATCAGAGCTACATCCGTGGTGTAATAGTCCGCCGCAGCGGAGATGCTCAGGAACAGCAATGACTGCTCGGTCGCGCCGGTGGCTGGTTGAAGGGCGGACTTGACGGAATCCCCAACTGATTCCGGGTTGCGATGCTGCGTCTCGGAGTACTCTGCGAGAGACATGATCAGGCTTGGGTTTTTGAAGACATCAGATACTTCGTATGTTTCGAGATGGAAAGAAGTCGGTCGCTGGAGTGTTGCTGTTAGCTAAAGCAGTGGTGGGGAGAGGGGAGTTGGTTACGGTGGCTGGCCAGCAGATGCGAACTTCGTATCTCTGCCCTTCCATCAGGTCGCTGAGGATGAGCCATGATTCTGGGCCACGAGGAAAGTTATCGGAAGGGAACTCGACGTGTAGCTGCGTTCGAATGGTCGAGTTCTCTGGAGATAGAGTCTGGAGCTGTAGGTTCTCGAATGTGGGGTGGTCTAGAGGTATTGTAAGGGCACTAGGAGCTATGAATATCGTCTTTTCCACATTTGAAATGACAGTCTGCATGCAAACTGCCAGGAACACGGAAATAATGCTGTAGAGCTTCATATTCAGAATAATTTGTATAGCTGTACGAACGTGGACCCTGCGAAATGAAGCTCTGACGTCCGAAATATGATAGCTCCTCACCAAAAGTCGCGAGGTTCCCTGAAGCAAGTCGCGCTAACCGTGGGACCCCTGCCTGTTTTGCGCGCTATCCCAATTAATAAACAAACCCACAAAGTGCTGAAGCGACAACAACTCCTCCTCCTGCACGGTGCCTTCTTCCCCACCAACGCTTCTGCTCTTCCCATACCTCAACAGACCAGCACCGCTGCCATCTTCGAGAGTAATCCTCGAATCTTCACTCTATCACAACTTCCTACACACTTGCTAAGCTCGTAAACTCTTTCAAAATGAGAGAAATTATCAGCATCAACGGTTCGTAGCCCCTGACGCGACGTTCACCGCTCCGATAGGGTCAACACCAGGCCTCAAAATATATCCTTGCTGACGACGTTTTTCTACAGTTGGCCAGGCTGGTTGCCAGATTGCTAACTCGTGCTGGGAGGTGAGCTTCACCTTGAGCTCAAAGCTCGAGATGTAATCCAGTTGGTATGAACATTGATACTGATGCCTTACGTGTAGCTTTACTGCCTTGAGCACGGTATCCAGGTACGCCACCGCCCCCTGAACTTCCGAGACCCCGGAAACAGAACATCCTTTTACTTGACTCACATACTGACGCGTGATACTTCTATAGCCAGATGGATACTTGACCGAAGAGCGCAAGGCCGCCGAGCCTGATCAGGGGTTCAGCACTTTCTTCTCCGAGACTGGTAAATAACGCCTTCGATCCACAACGAGTTCATCGACAACGAGCTTTGAACTGACATATTACCATATAGGCCAGGGCAAGTACGTTCCCCGTACCATCTACTGCGATCTCGAGCCCAACGTGGTCGATGAGGTCCGCACCGGTACCTACCGCAGTCTTTTCCACCCGGAGCACATGATTACCGGCAAGGAGGATGCGTCCAACAACTACGCTCGTGGTCACTACACCGTCGGAAAGGAGCTGATCGACCAGGTTCTTGACACCGTCCGCCGCGTTGCCGACAACTGCTCGGGTCTCCAGGGTTTCCTCGTCTTCCACTCCTTCGGTGGTGGAACCGGATCTGGTTTCGGAGCTCTCCTCATGGAGCGTCTGTCCGTCGACTACGGCAAGAAGTGCAAGCTTGAGTTCTGCGTCTACCCAGCCCCACAAACCGCCACCTCGGTCGTCGAGCCATACAACTCCATCCTCACCACCCACACCACCCTCGAGCACTCTGACTGCTCCTTCATGGTCGACAACGAGGCCATCTACGACATCTGCAGACGTAACCTCGGACTCGAGAGGCCCAACTACGAGAACCTGAACCGCCTGATCGCCCAGGTTGTCTCCTCCATCACCGCCTCCCTCCGCTTCGACGGCTCCCTCAACGTCGATCTCAACGAGTTCCAGACCAACTTGGTGCCATACCCACGTATCCATTTCCCTCTCGTCGCATATGCCCCAGTTGTCTCCGCAGCCAAGGCATCCCACGAGGCCAACTCCGTCCAGGAGATCTCCATGTCCTGCTTCGAGCCCCACAACCAGATGGTCAAGTGCGACCCCCGTAACGGAAAGTACATGGCCACCTGCCTGCTGTACCGTGGTGACGTTGTCCCCAAGGATGCCCACAGCGCTGTTGCCACCCTCAAGACCAAGCGCACCATCCAGTTCGTCGACTGGTGCCCAACTGGTTTCAAGCTTGGTATCTGCTACCAGCCACCGCAGATGGTCCCCAACGGTGACCTCGCCAAGGTCAACCGTGCCGTGTGCATGTTGTCCAACACCACCGCCATCGCTGAGGCCTGGTCCGCTCTCTCCCACAAGTTCGATCTCATGTACTCCAAGCGTGCCTTCGTCCACTGGTACGTTGGTGAGGGTATGGAGGAGGGTGAATTCTCTGAGGCCCGTGAGGATTTGGCCGCTCTCGAGCGCGATTACGAGGAGGTTGCTGCCGACTCCCTCGAGGGTGAGGAGCTTGAGGCTGAGTACTAGATGCTCTCCGGCAAGAATAATGGTTTTGTGCAGGTAATAATCTATGGAGTACACTGTGGCTGTGGATGGAGCTGGACGATGTTCTTCAGGGAGCGTTTATGGCTGTTCTTCATGGTCAATTTGGTGTCCAGAATGTTTGCTTGGCGGTCTTTGCTTAATAGCGAAGCGCCCTCCTTTTCTCAACAGAATGAATGATACTCAATTGCTTTCGAATACTTCACGTAGCTCCCGTTTTGTACCCATAGTGACGTGATACCGTGTAAAGGTGGTGTACCAGAATGGTTGAAGAACAATTCCGCAAATAGCAAAATGAGAGTCTGAACGTCGTACATCGTGTGAAAATCTCCCAAATGCATCTAAATCTAGAAATTTTACATCATGTGAGACTGTCTCGTATTTGACGGAATGTAATTTAAATTGGGCGATGCCAATTACCCCAGATTGGGTGATTAATGACGCGGCGGCAATTGCCGCGGTTGCCGCTTGACAATCTACCGTAACCACCGTTGGCGACGTGGTTCAAGCTCCTATCAACATACAAACCCCTCTTTGTTTTTAGCCTTCTGGAATCAACTCCAACCCGAGCTAGCATTGGCAAGAGCAGTTACAGCTTCTCGTTCAAGAAAATCAACAGTTAGGGCCCTGTGCGCTGGTGGATCAGTCCTCTGGCGAGCGCGATGGCGGACACCAATGTCGACTCTGGTAAGACCCTTGAATTCTCCTTTAGGGACGCAGGCTCGAAGCCTTTTCATCACGACTTTATATCGATATTACAAAGGCGATACGTGTATTCTGCTGGATGGATGCTGATGGTATACAGGTGCTCCGAACTTGAATCTTACACCGGAGGAGGTACGAGTGTTTGGGCAGCTGTTCCGTGAGGCGGACTCTGAGAACATTGGCGTTGTTACTGGCGAGGTAGCTGTGACATTCTTCGAGAAGACAAGGCTTGATCCACAGGTGCTGGGAGTGGTAAGTTCATGAGCCGAGAGATCCGCCATTCCATTAAGGGATGGCAAAGTCACCTGTTGAACAGCTAATCTGACTGGTGTTATCCCAGATATGGAACATCGCCGACAAAGAAAACAGAGGACTACTTACTCCTACCGGCTTCAGTATCGTCCTGAGATTGATCGGTCATGCACAAGCAGGCCGAGACCCAACAGCAGAGCTCGCATTCCGACCGGGACCGATCCCTAAATTCGATGGCGGCTTGCCGGGCGGCGCTGCACCACCACCTCCCCAAGGGCCACCACCTGGACCATTACAACCGCAGACGAGTGGAAACCCTATAAGAGTCCCTCCGTTGACTCCCGACAAGGTCAACCAGTATGCCGCTTTATTCGAGAAGTCTGGCGCCCAGGACGGCATATTAGCTGGCGAACCAGCCAAACAAATATTCGAACGTGCAGGGCTTCCTAATGAAGTTCTTGGGAGAATTTGGTACCTTGCGGATACTGAGCATCGAGGAGCTCTCACGGTCACAGAGTTCATCATCGCTATGCATCTGTTGGCATCGTCCAAGTCAGGGGCTCTCCGCACACTACCGAATGTTCTCCCGGCTGGGCTTATAGAGGCTGCCGCGAGGCGCCCGCCTTTACGGCAGCTATCTGGTGTTGCCACTGGAACACCTGCAGTACCTCCAATTCCGAGACAATTCACAGGCCACAATTTGGGAAGAACAGCGAGCCCTCTGAGCAAGCCTGCGTTTGGTCAAGTTCCTCCGTCGCCAGGCACTTGGGCTATCTCTCCTGCCGACAAGAATCGCTTCGATAGCATATACGCCACTATTGACAAGACGAACCGCGGTTTCATCACTGGCGATGAAGCCGTGCCATTTTTCAGCAACTCTAAATTGCCCGAGGAGGCGTTGGCACAGATTTGGGATTTGGCTGATATCAACTCCCAAGGCCACCTGACTAGGGACGAATTTGCCGTGGCTATGTACCTTATCCGCCAGCAGAGAGGCAAGCGTGACGGGAGAGATGCGTTACCTGCCACATTGCCGGCAGACCTAATTCCCCCAAGCATGCGATCACAAATCCGACAACCCCAACAACCTACCGCGCCTGCATTCGAAACTGCTGCGCCAACCATTCCTAAGTCCGCCGCAGACGACTTGTTCGGACTTGACGCAATGGCAACATCTACTCCACCGCCAGCTCCTGCACAGCAGGCTCTGTCCACGGGCGGATCCAATTTTGGAGACCCGTTTGCAACCAGCAGAAGCCCTATGACACCAAGCAGCCCTGTTTCTAGCAGCCCTCAGCGTATTCCGGCTCAGACTACAGGCTTCAAGCCGTTTGTGCCATCGTCGTCCTTTGGCCAGTCGTTATCGCATAATGCAACCGGCGGGTCCAATGCATCGACGCCGCTGGCTCGATCTGGCACCATGGACGACCTTTTGGGGGATAACGACCCGGAAATCAGTAGGAAGCTAACTAGTGAGACTAGTGAACTTGCTAACTTGTCGAACCAAGTTGGTACGCTGTCGAAGCAGATGCAAGAAGTCCAGGGCCAGCGCTCAACCTCGCAGAACGAGCTTACCCAAGCAACATCGCAGAAGAAGGAATTCGAGACCAGACTTTCCCAGCTTCGCGCCCTCTATGAGAAGGAGGCGAAGGACGTTAGAGCATTAGAGGAGCGTCTCACTACCTCCAGGAACGAGACCAGGAAACTACAGCAAGATATTGCCATGGTTGAAGGTTCCCATCAAGACCTTCAAAATCAACATCACCAAGTCTCAGTTGCCTTGCAAGCCGACCAGCAAGAGAATGCTAGTCTGAAAGAACGTATCAAGGCTTTAAATACCGAGATTTCGCAACTGAAGCCCCAACTCGAGAAGTTAAGGTCCGAAGCCCGTCAGCAGAAGGGCCTGGTTGCAATCAACAAAAAGCAGCTGCTGACCAATGAAGGGGAACGCGATAAACTTAAGACCGAGGCTGGGGAGCTGAACCAGAGCATCGAGCAAGATACAAGGGCGCTCTCTGAGAGCTCAGCAGCGAACTCGAAACCACAAAGCCCTGCCCCAGCAGCTGCAAGTCCAGCCCTGTCGACGATGAGCACAAGCAATCCATTTTTCAGGCGACAAGGAAGCAGCTCTGATATCGCCTTCTCTCCGTTCCCTTCGCCCCCTACAGCCCAGCAGCCAGGAAATTCATTTGAAAATATCTTTGGACCAACGTACGAGGCGCCTGCAGCAGCGGCTGCTTCTCAAATGCCGCCGACAACATTCAAACAGTCTGCCGACGCTCAGGACAAGTCTGCCGCCCCTTCAGCAGATGCAGCTGCGTTCCCTGCTCGTGAAGGCCTAACCCCGGAGCCCTCCCAGTCAAGACAGATCAGTTCGAGCTTCCTGCCCTTCTCGCAGCCAGACAATGAGTCTATCAGTTCATCTCGTCAGGTCTCTGTACCAGGGAGCAGATTTGGAGATGGCTCAACAGGTGCTGAAACACCTAAGAATGTGGTGTCAACACCCACAGGATCGTCTGCGGCAGATACTCAAGAGAACCGACCAGGATCAGCAGCGTTTGATCGTAATATCACCGCGTCCCCCGCAAGCGAGGCCCTATCTACGGGTAGCCGAAAGGAATCCATGCCTGGTGCATTCCCAGACGCCCAACCAGCCGGCAGCGCCTTTGGTGACTCCAGCGAGCTATTCCCATCGGGCAAAGCCTCATCCAAGGATGACTTCGACTCCGCATTCGCCAGCTTCGGTGGAAGTGGTAGCGCCATCTCTCAAGGCTCAGAAAAGAGTGTTGAGCCTCCTACCAGCCGATTCCAGCAGGAATTCCCACCGCTCGAGGAGATTGGCGATGATGACGATTCTTCCGCTAGTGAGGGTGGATTTGACGATGACTTCATCCCAGTATCCGCCAGCCAGTTGAGATCAGAGGCCTCCGACCCAGCTGCTTCCTTGAAGGTACCCGATGAAAGACGTCCCAGCGTCTCGAAATCATCTTCTGCAATGAGTGTTGGCAGCCAGCCGCCTGCTCCCACTGCTCAATCTTCGCCGCCTACTTATGAGAAGACTGTGTCCCCCAAGGATATTGCCCATGCCGAAGCTGCCGAATACTCTGGCCTGCTCCCATCTCGCCAGGACCTTCCGCCCCCTGCGGCCCAAGTCGGTGCGCCCTCAGGAGCAAGCGCCCAGGCACCTTTCGCAGCCCCAGCTACGACCACTGCGCAGCCCCCTCGTCCCCCTAAGACTGCCTTCGACGACTTCGATGACTTCGATGACCTTGAAGATGCCAAAGAAGGTGACCTAGATGACGACTTCGCGAACCTCTCCGTTCACGACCGCTCCGGGATCGACGAATTCAACCCCATGTTTGACAGCCCTGCTGACTCCAAGACCACCGGCCACGGCAGCGCGTTCGGATCCGCAAACGGATTTGGTGACTTCACGCACTCCCCAACGGCCTCGACCTCGCAGTCGGCTGCCGCGCCCGCACCGACCAGCGCCAACCAAGACTGGGACGCCATATTCTCTGGACTTGACGGAGCACCGAATCCAGCCGTGACATCTGTCGGTGATGATATCAAGACAGGCACAGCGGCTGAGAATGGCGTAGCGAAGGCAACTGCCAAGGAGGAGAGGCCGGAGATTGGGAGGGCGCTGACGGAGGGTGGAGAACACGATGACCCCCTTCTGAAGAACCTGACGTTGATGGGCTATTCGCGCAAGGATGCATTGGCGGCGCTCGAGAAATACGACTATAATCTTGATAGGGTAAGTTGCTCCTGTTCTTGTTGAATGGAGAGTGGTGCTAATGATTGTAGGCTGCGGATTTCCTTGCGAGTGGAGGAACTGCTTGAGGAGTGGTGGTGTGAACATATTGAAGCTACTTTTCGCGTCGGTTCCTTACGTTTTCCAGGGCTTCGTCCCTGCTGTTCATGTGCTGCTCATGCGCACACTACATATCATGTCGATAGTTGTATCATACCGAGCTAGCACCTTCCTCTTTTAATGGAAATTTATCTTCTTTAATTCTTGATATAATTTGATGGCTTGGTTTTTGCCTGTCTATATGCCGTATTGTACTATACTTACTGATTTGATGAAAAATGAAATATTTACAGAAGAATTGCTACATCTGGTGCAACACGGCGTGGCAGTACTACGACGCCTCCTTCGCTGAGCATTGGTACTTGGCAACGCGTCTATACGTTTCCCCTACGTGCTCCTGAATCGGTTATCCTCCACCGGCCCCTGTGGTGATTATCTCTTACACTCCATGGCTAGTGGTGTCCTCTTCAGCTGATCGTTATAGGTCCTCTATTTGGCAAGGGCCTTGAGAGGGGGCTTTTGGCGGAGAAGAACAGTCTGTGCGTATATTGCGTCCTTGAAGGCGAAAAGGAAGGCAGCAGTCAACACGCTCTGCGTAACCTTTGGTCCGATTCCTGTAGTCATCAGTCAGTTTCACATCTTCGAATTTACGCGCCGGATAGAGGGTACATACCGCGGTATAGACCGGCCCATCCCTCCTCCCTGATAATACGGCTCATGGCCTGCCCCATTCCCTCCTTGTCTCCTCCACGCCCGGCGACGTGCATACGCGACTTGAGCGTGATATACGGGTATGTCACACTGGTAGCGACCAGCTTGCCCAGCGCGCCCAGTAGGAACGCGATAAACGGAGTGACCTTGCGCCTCCGCTCCACCACATTCCGCAGCTGCTCAAACAACGTATACTGCAGGATCGGGTTGATGACCAGCACCAGCGCGGGCAACACGCCCGAGAACAGCGCCAGCGGCCCCTCCTCCTTCAGCAGCGCCAGAAGCGTGCCCACGGTGGATGGCGCCTTGGCCTCTGGGGCGGCGGGCAGCGCGCCGACCGAGTTGGCGCGCTTGCGCGTCGTCATGCGCGTGTTGATCACCCAGATGGGGTTTGTGAGGAGGACGGTGGCGGAGCCGGCCAGCGCACCCGCGAGCATGGACTCGAGGGTCGAGAGGCGCGGGGTGGAGCGGGCCTTGAGGAAGGCGGCGCGCGACCACTCGTAGTAGTAGTAGTACACGAAGTTGGTGAGGGTGATGCCGACGAGGGCGGAGTCAAGGCCGGCGTAGAGGCCGGAGGGACCGTCGCGGGCGAGGAGGGCGCGCGTGCTTTCGAGGAATGTGGTGCGCTTTCGTGTGGATTCGACTTGGGCGCGCGTGGAGAGAGTTATGAGGGGGTAACTGACAGGGGGTTAGCTGGGTGATGGTGGTGGGAGGTAATGGAGGCGTACGTGAGGGCCATGGAGAGGAGGCCGCCGCCTGCGCCGGAGAGGGCGTGGGCTACATTATCGGATTGCGGAGCTGCCATTGTGGTGATAGCTTCGATGAGTTCAGGAGGTGGGGTTCGTGGGTGGACGTGTAGCAAGTGATAAGCTTGTTTTGTTTAAGATGGGTGAGGTCTGGAGTATTATACAAGGGAGATTTAGCAGCAGGCTATCGACAACTGTTGAAGGAACGTAAGGAATAGTTAAGGGTGAATCAAAATAAAATCTCGGGATATGAAGAGCGACGACCTGAGGAGGACCCGAGGAATGCTTGGAGGCCGCGATAATAAACTGGGGGAGCCGACGTCAGTTGTTCATGCCTCGGTAATTTAAAAGTCACGTGCGATGTCTTACTACTACGTTGTTATTGGTGGGCTGGGCTCATTACTTTGATTTGATTTATGCGAAAGTCACGCGGATCGCTTTTAGTAACGTCTGGCCTGGCATGTGATTATAATTCTCACTTTGAACTATTAGTGCAAACATCCTCTTTTGTAATATATATTTCAAACTGCTGTCTCAACGATCAAATATTCAACAAGTATGCAAACGAGTTAATTAGTTTACATAGACAGCCCTCTGGTCATTATCCGTTGCCTCGACAGCCGCCACCATCACATGGGCCTCCGGCAGCACACTGGACGTTGTTGTTGTCAAAGCACCGACGACGAGTTCCAATCGCAGTATGGAAAAACGCATGCCACTTCCCAATTTGTCAGTTTATATTTGAGTCACGACGATGTTTGTACCTACCTCATATCCATCCTCATCCGGTTCGTCGTAGTAGTCAAATGTCCAGCCAGTAAGACTGCCTGCGAAAATGTCAATACTGATAACCTTCGAATAAATTGCCCGGAATAGTTATCTTACCAGAACCACAGCACGGATTTACTTCTTTCATCAACGTCTTCTGTCCATAGTCATACGTTGCCCATCCAGCACCGTAAATATCGTAGGACTGAAATATAAGTTTGTACCACCCCTCGCAAGATTGTGTTGGCTCATCCGGCGGGGGCCATGGGCGATTCGTCCGGTAAATGTTGATTGTATAAGTATACTCGCCCTCGACTCTCTTTCCACCACCCTTCCAATTCATTGGATTGTCTCCCCCGCTAGGTACATCACAGCCATTGATAATCGTACCTATAGCATCCTTGCATTCATTTTCGTCAAATGAGGCGGCGTTGTCAGAGAGTGATACGATCATCGTGTACTCGTCTAAAGTACCTTCATAATATTTTTTGCTCCGAGTCCAACCGGATTCGTTTTCTGGCACATTATCCTTGACATAGCTGCAGAAATCATCGATTTGGTTATTGAGTGATTCGGCACTAGCGTAGGCTTTGCTTCCCTGGCCTGAGTAGCATGTTGTCTTATCAATAATGGGGCATGCGGGTCCTTGCCCAAGGATATCAGCACGAGCATCTGCAATGGCATCGAGGGCGAATGCGGCGATGACTTCGTGGCCAAGGCCGTTGGGGTGGAATATTTTCCCGATCCAGTCAGGGAGAGAGATGGATGATGTCCCACATTCGGGGTCAACAGGGTCGCGTTTGGCTATTTCATAAAGATATGGCTCCGCGACGGATGTTGCGTTGTCGTATTGCATAGTATTGAGACTGCGACTTTCCAAAGGGGGAGTTTTGCCGGTGAATAGCTTAAAGAACATGACGTCTTTATTGCTCTTGTCATCAGGATCCTATAGTACTGTTAGACCCTTTGCCATGGGGCTTGAAATTATTTTTACTTACTGGGCTTGCATCTGGCTCACCTGGAATAATATTAGCCTTCTAATTCTGTGCTCAATAATCGAGACTCCGAAAGTAGGAATTTAGATACTAAAATCTCTTGAATACAGGAAACTTACAGAATTGTCCGCCAGTGAGCGGTGCCCAAACATCCCAATCAGCAGTTACGAGGGTCATCGTTTTTGCGTCAGACGCGACCTCTTCCACAACCCCTTTTATGGCTTTATTGGTGTCCTTTACCAGTGAGTTGAACTGTGTGCGTCGTTCTTTGCTCAGAGATACACCAGCTCCAGCATCCAGATCGATAATCTGCCAATCTTCGCTTGTGCAAGCATCTGTCTTGTCATTGAAGTATTGGGCATACAAGACTTGGACCACAATCCCATCTTTGGCCATTTTGGAACTGCAAGTTGTTAGTTTCAACTGAGGAGTGAGCATACAGAGAAACCAATAATAAATCCTTACTCTATGGCTGTGAGAACGTCCTTGATGTTCTTCTTAAAATAACCTCCTGACCCAAGTGCGTCTTTGGCATGCTTTATGGCAGCGTCACATGCATCATCTGACGTCGCTGCACCAGCGATACATTTGTCTATAATTTTCGACTGTATTTCCGTCAGAACTGCCGTATTCTCAAGCTCTAAAATTTAACTCACAAGGCAAAGATCATTTCCACCAGCGGTCAAAATGACAAGATCTTGGTCGTCATCCAAAGCATTGACTTGGTCAAATATTCCCATTGAGATAGCTCCCGAGCATGCAGTATAGGTGAACTTGTCAATGCTGGGCCCAAAAAAATGGTTCATAATCACAGGGTAGGTGTAAGAATATCGTGAGCAATCATAAGAATTGTCGTCGTCATCGTATAGATCTCCAGATCCAATGCCAGCTGTGAAGCTGTCTCCCACAGCGGCAAACTTCTTAATCCACGAGTAATCATCAGGCTCATCAAGGTCTCTGGCAATTCCAATGGAGCCGGCTGCAGCTGATACGGCGGTAGAAGCCAGAGAAAGACTCAACGCCACCTCGAGTAAGAGCAACATGATGGTGAGCAGCTAGAATACACGCCGCTGCTAACTGTGCTCATCGGCGCAAACAAGAAAGAGAGAATGAGTAGTGAAGAGAACCAGAGAGCGAAAAATAATAGCAGAGTGAAAGGACTACAGGCTCTCTCCAGCTCAATTGAGATGAGACTTGGTGGCCAATGGGAATTCCTAGAAGAATGCTCCCATCACCAATGACATATCCCCGGATGTACCGAAGTAGCTGAAGGAGGATCGTGTGTGATGGGCGATGGTGTTGAAATGATCGGCAAACTTACATCAGCACTAGCAACGTCAATAGGTCATGGGAAATAAGGTGTGCTTGGTCGATTTCTTGACCTTACTTGCATCACCGAGCAGCTCAGGTAGTACAGCACTAAGGCACACCCTGGCGGCGGGGTGGGTACCCAGGGATATGATGGGATTGTGGAGCAGTGGCGCAGTGGGGGTTTAGGTGGGGAAATTAGGTGCCGCCGTTGGGGGCCGCTGCGGGTAGTTAGCTGTTCTTGGTATTCCGATAAACTTTGGTTACAGTGTGCGGGCCGAAATCGTGCGATCTGCACCCTTACCATGGAGGATGCCCTGTTCTGGCAGTTGAATGTGGGCGTCGGGACCTGCGCGCGTTCCCAAAGTAAGCTTACATTCAGGGTTTCTTGGTGGCGTTATGGGCCCTTGCGCTAAGGTTCGCTTAAGTTGACCTTAAAAAGGTAATATACGGCGCTGCTCTACAAGTAGGGCTTACATAGTACCGCCCCCAAACCTTCCTGATCATCAAGTTGCTCAGCTTCTAAAATGCATACTGCATACAACGTTGCAACACTAAACCTGAGATAATGAAATTTCAAATCCTTTCGGCATTCCGTCCGGATGCCCCATGCCGATATCCTAAGCTTACACAGTGGTGTGGAAAAAACTGCATAGCGTGTTTGTAGGTCAATCAGGACGCAGATCCTACTTGCTCCTGTAGGCTCTAACGCATAGGAAGTATGTTTGGGCTTGGACGGATGGCATTTGGTGATGGCACGACCGCAGCTGCCGAAATACCACTTGTACGCATCCTGTGACCTAAGGACTCAGAAACAGAGACAAAAAACATGCGCTGGAATCACATTAAGCAAGCCGCAGAGTCAATTATGGATATCTCCAATCATTTTACCAAGGCCTGGCATTTTATGTGAAGCATTATTATGAGTAGAAGATAGAATTGTGCTGACTCCTTATTCTAGTCGTCTAGTCCTTGCCTATGTTCTTACACTTGGCCTTCGCGTTCATGAACACGGCCTTTTTCGGGCTGCAACCTTGATTGATCAAGCATGGGTTTGGGTATGGTGCCTTTTCCGAATACATCGCATTGAACCTACTCACGTCCCTCTGGCTCGGCGTCTTGTTGTAAGTAATAACCTTTCCGTCTGAAGCCCTAGTGTAAACATTGGCGGGGACGCCGTTCCTCACCGCACCTCCAATTGGAGATGCATAAAGCATAACGGACTTCCAGTCGTAGTCTCCGTCATCAAGCTGAGCAGTGAATGGCAAGGGCATAGGCATAAATTCGAACGCCGAAAATCCCCAATCTTTAGCTTTACCATAGCTGTGGCAAGCGTCATCCATAGTACCATCTAAACGTCCAGCAACAATATCATAGTCGCTCATATTTTCGCATTCGAAGTTGATTTGATTTTTGGACCCTTTCGCCTCTGCGTATTCGCCATGTTTCCAGAAGGTAGGTCGTTGCTGCTCGTGGAAGAAACCCCAGGCGTGCCTGTTTGTCTGTCAGTTCAGGTGGCCAAATATGAGCATAGCAGCTCACCCTATCTCGTGCACCATGTTGGCGACAGGATCTCGCATTCCAATTGCAGGGCTGGGATCAAATCTCATAAGTGCGCCCATTCCACCGCTATATATCTGAGTCCCAACGGTGGTCACCATTTTCCCGTTTGTAAGGGCTCTGACGAGCATATATTTTGGACCTCTTGGAACTAGCCCATTGACGGGATCAGGACATTCATTGTACTCTCCCATGTCGATACGATAATTGACACCACTATTAACATTAGTCGATAGACTTCGTATGCAAGACTGGCTATTAATCACTAACGATGCTTGCCACACATTCCAAGCACTTTCGATGATATGTTCCAGTTGAGTTCTCGCATTGTCGTCCTCGAAGCAATATGGCAGAGTGCTGTCCGGCCATGTAGTGGGATTAAAGCTGGGTCCATCGCTAGGTATGACAGTATACCATCTCTTCATCAATTCATCGTGACTCAAATTGCTTTCGTTGAGGGCTTTGTAAAATGGTAGCTCATCGTAGTCAGGACAGGCGATTACTGAAGTCGAGAAGACTAGGGCAGTGCAAAGACAACCGTGGATGACTTTGGCCAGCTGCATCTTTCTGCAATGCTTGATATATAAGTTAGCAGCAAAATTTGAGAGGGAGTAGCACGACCAACATATGATATTTTAAAAATTTGAAGGGTAGCAATGGAAAGCGACGATGAGGTCGTGTCGAAGAAGCAAGCTTGACAAAGCACAAACGAACCGTGGAGAAGAGACACCACCACTGATCGCTTTACGGAACAAAATTTGTAATTTCGTCAACTGCCATGCCCAAAAGCGCCCATCATAGATATCAGTCCGTTGTCGACATTTGGTTTAGCTTTGCTCTCATGCCCTTGTCATGATCCTTCGCGCTACCTCTGATGCCTTGCCCTGAGGACTAGCTCATAATCCTTCGTACCACCCCTGCACCTACACCCCTGACATTGCCCCGATGATCTGCTGACGATCTGCAACTCTTTTAAGTAGAGTACAGTACTACCATAAGCTTACATGTTAATTAAGGCGCATGGAATGCGGTGTGAGATTCCACTAGGAGACCCATTTAAAACAAGGCTCGGATGATCCTGGTCGACGCTCCTGGTCGGTTGGAAGCTCATAGGATGAGACGACCACTAGTGACTGTGCCACATCCTTCCAGTCTTAGAAAAGAGTATCATTTTGAGTAATTCATACCGGAATGACCGAACAAGGCAGATTTGGTGTGGCAAAACCACGCCTAGAATGCGAAGCATGTTTGTTGCCAAGTCCTGGCGTCCCTTGCATTCAATGAATCCTTCTGCACTAGCCGTCGAATGTTGGAATCCTGGAATTCAGGGCCTAAACTTCCCCTCCCCATGATTTTATCACATTAAGCGTGAGTGGGGACAGCGGGTTATGCTTTCGGGTCTCAGTGGCACTCATACACTTGATCTTCTACTGTCAACCTTCTCTCTCGTTCGACTCTGTAATTATTTTTGTTGCAAGAGAAGAATTTTAGCCATGAAGCTATTTACATTTCTCCTGGCAGGGCTACTCTTTTTTGCCCCCATTGTTTGCGAGGAGTATCATTGCACGAAGGATAAAAAATGTGAGAGTGGTTGCTGTAGGCTGGAACCTGATGGGTATGCTATATCTGAATCGAGAGTACATGGTTAGGTTGCTAACTTTTCTGTAGAACGGGAAACTGTGGACTAGGTACGGTTTTGATATTGTACTTGACAAGAGTTTTTGCTGATTGACATCAAGGGCCTACATTCTGTGGCAAAGGCAACTGCACGTCAACATGCGATGAACTCTCCGAATGTGATCCTGGATGGGGCTCAAAGTGGTCTAAAGCAGAAAAATGCCCTCTCAACGTCTGCTGCAGCGAATACGGCTTCTGTGGTGAGTACAACAACTGCGAAATATGACTATGCAATGGCTGAATAGAGTAGGTACCACTCCTAGTTTCTGTCAGGGCAACGTACCAACTTCTCCTTCATGTAGCGGCGGTTCTAGCTCTGATGCTCGCACGATTGGATACTATGAAGGCTGGAATTTGGAGCGAAGTTGTCAAAGTAAGCTTTTTAATTGATCGAGAGCGATACGTAGTACTGACGATTATATCTAGCCATGACCCCCGAAAAGATACCTTTGGGATATTACACGCATATCAACTTCGCATTCGTGCTGATAGATCCGGACACCTTCACCATTGCTCCTATGGGAGACGATGTTGCGGCACTTTATACAAGAGTCACAGCCCTTAAAGCTGCTCAGCCTGGACTTAAAGTTTGGATTTCGGTTGGGGGATGGGCCATGAACGATCCAGGGCCAACACAAACTACGTTCTCGGATCTGGCTGCGTCCGAGAATGCACAAGAGAGTTTTTTCAATTCCCTGATTACCTTTATGAAAGCCAAAGGATTTGATGGTGTTGACCTCGATTGGCAAGTCTTGACCATGTTTTGATTAAAACTGGGATATAATTGCTGACAACGGTTTCAGGGAATACCCGGTTGCGGATGATAGAGGAGGAAAAGCCGCCGATAAAGAGAACTTTCCTAAATTCCTCCAGAACCTCCGACACGCATTGGACCAGAGTGGGATGCCAGATCGTCCAGGACTATCAATTACAATTGTAAGTGAATCAAAGTGACCCCACAGCAGGCCATAAGAAGCGACTCTAAAATATTTAGCCATCTTCATACTGGTATATGCGCGGTTTTGACATCGTCAAAATCGATCCCATAATCGACTTTTTTAACATCATGACTTACGATATTCACGGAACTTGGGACTCTTCCGATAATTCTGTTGGGCCTCTTGCACGGGCACATACAAATCTAACAGAGATTGAAGAGAGCATGCAGTTACTATGGAGAAATCATATTGACCCTGCCAGAGGTAACTTTCTTCATGCTTTCGAACATTCCTGCCAAAGCTGACAACTGTTCTAGTGGTTCTTGGCCTTGGATTCTATGGCCGTAGTAAGTCCACAATCTCACCTATTTATCGCTGCATATGTTGACATGAAAGGCTTCACAATGAAAAGCCCATCTTGTACTGCGCCGGGTTGCCTGTTTAATGGTGGCGGGAAGGCCGGGCCATGCACAAACACGTCAGGAATTCTTTCAGCTACTGAGATTAGAGAGGTAGTGGCCGGTGGAGCAAAAGTCACACTTGATTCGGAGGCGGGTGTCAAGATCATTACTTGGGACGATGACCAGTGGGTCTCATATGATGACGGCGAAACCATGAAGATGAAGTAAGTCTTGTCAAATATACTCCTTTGATCTGGCAAGGCTAACTACTCCACAGGATCGAATACGCCAACAGTCGATGCCTTGGAGGGTGAGAATTTGATTTCCCCATATAATGCTGTGTATCTCCAGCTGACGATAATTTTTTAGGACAATGGCATGGGCTATAGATTTGGACGATGGAACCACGATAGAGGAGCTTGGAGCGGATCTTGACCGTCCGAAATTCCCAACGTTTGATCCGGATCTTTTTGATCCGAATTCGGATAACAATACAGATTTGGGAACTTGAATCTAGACGCTATCTAGTCTACAATATGATGATGAGCAATATACGTTTTGATTTTCACATGTAACATTACTGCCGCATGTCCCTAACTGAAGTGCCAATAATGCTCGCACCTTGGACATTGAGCCTTTCTCATGCCCAGGCGGCCATGTAATTGCTGCGTGTATGTGTATCCCGACTATCCGCATTGGTTGGACAGTTGGACAAAAAAGGGCATCCCATATCGATCGGCGCGTCACATCAGCACATTGCAGTAGAGCTTATATAAGATGTGACAATCTTATCTTTCCGATCACATTCCTTCTCAGGATCGGGCCTTTCGTCGGCCGTCCCACTTTGCCACTCATACGTTGCAGCCAAGGCCGGTGAGGAACATCGGGGTTGAGCGCGCCATTCCACTCAATATGGTAATTTTTAAGGTCTTTCGGTGCTACAGGGGGGTAGTCGTGTGAACTAGGATTCATTAGCGTCCCCATAGTCTGACGTGCATTGCCGATCGGACAGGGTCTCGGTCCAGGGGTCCAGGGGTGCGTTAACAAGGTTAATTGGCAGCGGATCCTGCGGGGGCCAAAACGGCAACTCGCGGCAACTGAGTGATCTGCGAATTACGAGCAACGAGGCGAAGGCTCATGATCCTACGTTTACAAGGGGGTTTTGTTTGCAAGGCATTCTTACTTGCAAGAGGTTCTCGTAGAACGAAATCGCTCACTTTGTCTAAGAAGCTGGGGTCTACCCTGGGAATGTGATGTAATGTAAGCTCCTGGAGGCTGAGCTGAATCCTTCCGATCCAAGGATTTGCCTTAGTTCCATTGCTGTTGCCCTGGCCTCTTTCCCTCCTCTTTCCGTTGACTCCTTGCCCTTGGCCCTGTTACTATCAGTTTACCCGAAGGCGCCATTGAGTTCCCATTGATTTCGTGTATGGGAGAGTTGTCCATTATCTTATGCCGCCAAATCATTGCCGGAACTGTTCGTCAACCTAAACAACAATTCCAATTCTGATCCGCAAAGGAGCTTTCTGTGGCTACAATGCGGTTGCTTTTTTGTACAGTCGCTCTGGCGGCGTCGATTGTGCAGGCCGGTATCGTCGACTTGAACGCCGAAGCAACAGTCGCCCGAAGAGCAGACGCGCCGCATACAACATATCACACAACTGCAGACAAACCAACACAGTCAGGGATTGCTGCAAACTGCAACAAGTTCTACGATATAGTTAAAGGCGACGATTGTGAAACTGTAGCGGCTGCTTTCAAAATAACCAAAACGCAATTTCTAGCATGGAATGTAAGTTTTGAGTACCAGATATTGATGAAGCCTGTACTGACAGTATTACAGCCTGCGGTTTCTGCAGACTGTGCTACTAATTTTTGGGTTGGAGATTCATACTGCGTTGGCACTGGTAAGGCAGGTGTTAGCAGCACCAAGAGCACCAAAAGCACCAAGAGCGATGCTCCTCACACTACAGTCCACACGAAACCGGATAAGCCAACGCAGACTGGGACCATCTGCAATTGCAACAAGTGGTATGATGTAGTTGAGGGCGATGACTGTGGGACAATCGCGACAGCGTTTAAGATAAAGCTCGCGGACTTCTTGAAAATGAACGTGAGTTGGTACTGAAAATCCAATCTCAACTCGGTGCTAACTAGTCAAAGCCAGCCGTATCGTCCGACTGCGCGATCAACTTCTGGGTTGGAAACAGCTATTGCGTAGGGACATCAAAAGGCGCTTGCCCTACCTCAACGTCGACTACACCTCATAACTCTACTACTATCTCTTCAAGTTACTCCATAATTCCGCAACCGTCGAGCTCCTATGTGCAGGTCACAAGAACAACAGCCACATCCTGGCCGCCAACTCAAACTCAGGCTGGGCAAGTACCATATTGTGAGAGATCCCTATGGTGAATACAGGCAAAGCTAACTGGTGTAGGTAATAAGTGGAAGCTGGTATATCCTGGCGACACATGTGCTAGTATACAAGCAAGATATTCGACCTCAATGTCGTTGGATGACTTGTATGTATTCGTCAATCTTCTAACTATGGTGCGTGCATAAACAGAAACTAATATGGCTATCAAGCAAATCATGGAATCCGGCTCTTGGGGCTAATTGCACCAATCTTTTTGCTAACTATTATGTTTGCGTTGGTGAGATTACGCATATTTGGAGCCGCCCAGGAACATAGCTGACCATACCCAGGAATCCAAGCTCAAACAAGTGCTACACATAACACGACTGCAACTTCGCAATGGTATCCACCGTATACTCCGACTGTTCACCCGACACCCAATAGCACGTTTGTCCCTTCACCAACTCAGAGTGGCATCCCACCTAGTTGTATGGCTTTCTATCAAGCTACAGCCAATGATACTTGTGAGTCGATTATAAAGGAAGAGGGCTATGTGTCATTGGATGAGCTCAAGGAGTATAATGTACGTCCCAACTCATTTGGATACATGTGCCCAACTAACAAGGTAGCCCGCGCTCGGATCCGATTGCTCTGGGCTGATTCCAGGGGATTATTACTGTGTTATGAATGGTACACTTCCGCTGCCGTCTGTGGCGACAGCTGCACCAGCAGCTACACAGACAGGAATTACACCCGACTGTGTTTCATGGTATCGGGCAGATAGTGGAGAGGATTGCGACCTGGTTGTGAAAATGTTTGGCACATTTAGCGCCGAAGACTTCCTAAAATGGAATCCAGCTGTTAAACCAGACTGCTCGGGTTTTAAAATTGGAAACTATTACTGTGTTGCCATTCCGTCAACGCCAACAACAAGGACTACCGGCTACAGCTCTACGCCACTGCCAACGAATGGAGTTGGCCCACAACCAGAACAGTCTGGGATTCCGGAAGCTTGCGCAGATTATTGGTTTGTTGGAAGGTATGTATCTCCTTGTTGTTTTTTATGTTGTGCAAATAGTCCCTTTACTAAAACTTGTGACAGCTTGGATACCTGTGATTCGATTGCAACCAAAAATAATATCACAGTTGCTCAACTGGAAAGCTACAACGTAAGTGAACCTCGAGATTCAAAGTGATTTTAAAAGGCAGGAATACTGACCCCCATATAGCCAGCACTTAGCAGTGACTGCTCGGGTCTAACACCGAACTACTATATCTGTGTTGAGATGCCAGGTAGCTTAGCAACCAGCGGCACAGCTACGGGAACAACTGGCAGTACTTCAAATACCGGCACCACAGGGCCGACGGTAACAACTGGTACTGTTTCTACGGCCACAGCCGCAAGCACAACTTCTCGCGCTCCTTCGATAAAGACAGGGCCGTCGGAGACTAACAAACCGTCCTTTTCAACGACAAAAACTTAGCGAGTCTAAAGGGGGTATGAATCAGGCGCGGCTTGATATATGTAGCTTCATCCGTTTCATTCAGATAACATCTCAATGATAAGGTATGCAACCGAGGAATTATGAGACTCTAGTGAGATGACTTGCATGATAAACTCCAATCGTCATTAAAATAATCCCAGGATGCCTATAATATATTGAAATTAAAGGCCAATGCCAAACAAGCCTTTCTGTCCCTTGATAATCCAGGCGCATGTAACAATCACGTATCGGCTCAGACCCCCATACAATAACAAGTTTGAATAGTAAATATGTCCGGAAATGACTCCAGCGTAAAATTTGAGCCCTCATCAACGCTGAAATTGAAATTTTCGGCATACGAAAGAGGAACCAGAACCTCAAAAACGTCCATTTTCCCTAGCTTCTTCGGAGGCCCTAGCCACACTTCCTTCAAGTCAGGCGGTGCTGGGGAAGGACATTCGTGGGCTGCGACCGCGATTTTGAGGTGCCGGAGGTTGGGCATAGCGGCAAGCATGGCCCACATGTCCTGATACAGTTGCGTCTGTTTGGTGTCGATGGGCGATAAACCTAGACCGATAAATTCCCATAACATCTCAATGGCGCTAATGAGTGCAAAGCGCTGTGGAAGGACTAGAGACGGGAAATCGTACAGGAGTTGGCGAGTGTCAAAGTCGAAGGTTGTGGTGCTGTAGATGATGTCGATTGCTTCCGAGTACCTTGCATTTAAGTTAGCAGCCTGCTCGAGGATGTGGGAGCTGGAGCAGCTAGAATGTCGATTATTTACACTTGTCGACATGTTAACAGGATCGCGAGATCTAGCTTCAGTTTTCCCATCATTCCGTTCGGAGGACCTGACTTCCCCTTAATAACCCCATGTTTGCATCTGTCAAACCAGATGCTCCGCTGGCGATCATCCTCGGTTTGGTCCCAGGTGCAAATGCAATGCCACCACCGCCACTCTAAGATCTCTTTCTTATTAGTTCTGCCCGTACGGTACTTGTATGGTGCGAATTCAAACAGCAAGTGGACTTTGCGATGGCCGAGGACTTCGTCGTAGATGCGACGACGAAGCTCGGTCGGTAGCTTCCGTAGGAACCCTGATGTCTGGTGGCCGGGTTCATACAGAGACAACGCTCGGTCACGAGTTTTGGGAAGACGTGGCTGAACGTTCTTATCTTCATACTCTGGCCGTTTCGGACGAACGGTCTTATGGTTCTGTGGGTCCGTCAGGACAGTTGCTCTTATCAGTTAGATGGGTACTGAGTAAAACCTTGCGATTGAAGAGCTTCTTGAAGTCCACCATCATGTGATCTAATCAATAGCCACTGGTCTAGATGGTTCAGTTTTCATCCTCATTTGATGTTATTGGCGTCGTTGGAAGCAACACGAAGACATAAGCGACGTTATCTGATCGTGGCAATACATTGAAGATCGCGCTACTCTAAATGAGGCCAGGCGACTCCGCAATCCTTCAACGAAGTATGACGCAGGATGCAATACAATTTCGCAATAAATCATTAATTAATAGGGTTGTCCAACAAGGAATATTTCTTGCAATACAAGATAGGCAAGGTCTTGAGATTAAAGGGACTTTAACAGATACAGCAAGAAACTCGTAGGAAAAGTGGTCTTACAAGCCAGGTTACTATCCCCCCCCTGTATGATTGTAATGATCCACTGTTTTTACCGCTTCACCGCACCCGAGTTAGGCAGAATTCTGTTCAGTCCTGGTGAGCGATCCTGCCAAGATCTGGCAATACTTTTGCGGGTCGTTACAATCATACAGGGGGGGGATAGTACAACAAGCACAGCAACGACACTGTACAAAGTGTGGTAAACCTGGACACAATGCATTCACTTGCAAAGAAGATATAGATATAGCTACAGAACAGTATTTGGAGAACTTCATCGATTTCTTTCATTTTGGTAGTGCTATTCACTTAAAGCATCGCGTCGTTGTGTTTTGCGATCAACTCGCTTGTCTATCCGACTCGCACATCACCTAGATACGTTTGTAGACTTTCTTATACTTTCTTATACTATGATATATCTTAGCCAAAGGCGGTCAAAAAGTCGAAATCGGCTCCTTCCTCAGACTGATTAACATGACGTTCGTATAGGCCCCTATATCCACGTCTTCCATGCTGCCGCTTCTTCGCCTCTTCCTCCGCACTCGAATCCCGTATCTGTCGTTCAACTATCCGTTGTTGGATTTCTTTCGAGTCAACCTCAAGCCCAAGATACCGCCTCTCAATATCACAGACAATAATATCGCCGCTTCTTACGACCCCAAGAACCGAAGTCGGTATCGCCGATTCAGGAGAAATATGTAAGACAATCGTACCACCAGCTGTCCCCGACATTCTCCCGTCAGAAAGCCGCAACATGTCCGTTACGCCTGCTGCAGCTAGTTTTCTAGGAATAGGGATCAATCCTGCTTCCGGCATGCCCGGGTTGCCAATCGGCCCAATTCCTTGTAGCACTAAGACGGAGTCTTTAGTGACGAGAAGATCTGGATCGTCAATACGTTGTGCGAGATCCATGGAGTTCTTGAAAACCACAGCGGGGCCGGAATGTTGCAGAAGACGTCGGTCCTTCGATGCCGAGGCTTTCATGACGGCACCTTTTGGGGCCAGATTTCCACGTAAAACCACCAATGATGAGCCTGGGTACAGGGGATTCGAGAGTGGCCGGATGATCTCCGAGGAAAAGGTAAATGAGCGGAAGGGTGAGGTATCGAGAACTTCCCCCAGTGTCTGGCCGGTGATTGTCATGGCCTGAAGATGTAGTAAGGGTCGTAGCATTTGTAGCAGGGCTAGCATGCCACCCGCATTATGAAAATCGGTCATGTAATTGTCCCCACTAGGTTTTAAATCGATCAACAAAGGTACCTTTCTTCCAATTTCGTCAAACGTATCCAACGTAATTTCTCCATGAAGTTTTGGATGTCGGTTCACGATTGCCATCAGGTGAACCACAGCGTTTGTTGATCCTCCAATGGCCTGCAGAACAGTAATAGCGTTGAAAAAGGATTCCCTGGAGAGCATTTCTTGCGGGGTGCGTTTAGCCGCGGCAACCAAAACTGCATTCGCACCTGTTTCTTCTGCGATCCTAAGGCGTGTTGATGATACTGCAGGAGCTGAGGCTCCTCGGAGTGGCATGAAACCCAGTGCCGCGGTGACACAGGCCATCGTGCTTGCTGTTCCCATTACACCACAGGTTCCGGCCTGAGGTCATTAGCTATGATTTACATAATTTGGTAAATCGACGTACCGTGGGTGCCAATTCTTCATTGAGCATACTGATGTCTTCAATATCAAGGGTCCCAGCTCTGTACGCGGCCCAATTACTACGGCAATCTGTGCATGCGCCAAGGCGTTTTCCTCTGTAGCTTCCTGGCATCATGGGCCCAGTCACCAATGGCAGAACCGGTTTATTTGCTGAGATCCCCCCCATAAGTTGGGCGGGCACAGTCTTGTCACAGCCTGTCATCGCCGTTAGGGGAAGTAGTCTCAACAAAGAAGGAGCAAACACACCTCCGATCATGATACATGCATCCAGCGGTTGGGCTTTGATCATTTCCTCCGTGTCCATGCTCATTAAATTCCTGAGGAACATGCTCGTGGGCGAAGAAAAGGACTCGGCGATTGAGATGGTGGGGAATTCAACCGCAAGTCCGCCATTAAGATGAACACCGCGTTTAACTGCTTCGATGAGCTGTGGAATATTTGAGTGGCATGGGTTTAGAGCCGAGTATGTATTAATTATACCGACAATTGGCCTTGAAAGAGCATCTTCGCTATATCCAAGAGCCTTAATAAACACCTTCCGGAGAAAAAGCGAGAAGTGAGCATCGCCGTAAGACGTCAGCCCCTGGCGGAGACCAGAGGTGGAGGTGATTGGTTTCGATAGATCATAGTCGTCATTGAGCGGATGTTTAACGGCCGGGTTAGACGATTGTGCCATGTTGGAGGAAGACACAGTTTTTATTTCGAACGCGACGACGAGATGATGGGGATTTATCACGACGTTGGATACTTCTCGTTGAGCAGCGATGACGCGACATCTGCGGGGAACAAAAAGCGGAGGTTCCGCAACTCTCATCAAGCAAGTACACGGAGAATCCGCAGCAATTTTATGACATAAATACGGTCGAGTAACACCGACAAAGGTATTTAGTGAGTATATTTTTCCAAAATACACTGATCGCTCTCAAAATCGGGATGTTGAGCCTTGAAGGAAAGATCGTTCTCATTACAGGCCTAGGCCAAACTCAGCCTGGGGGTTGGGGAATCGGTGCTGCGACAGCGGTTCTCCTAGCGAGGCAGGGGGCAAAGATCTTCGGCGGCAACCGTACTCTGGCATCCACGATCTCGACGAAGAAGGCCATCGAGGAGGGGGGAGGAGTTTGCGATATCCTAGAGACAGATGTGACATCGTCGAAGTCGGTGGAAGCACTGGTAAAGGCCTGCATGGCAAAACATGGCCGAATCGATATCCTGGTGAACAACGTTGGCCGTTCAGAGCCTGGATGCCCAGCAACGATGTCTGAGGAGGTTTGGGACTCACAGATAGAGATCAATCTCCGGAGCGTATTCTTGACTTGCCATCATGTCCTGCCGATCATGGAGAAGCAGGGGACGGGGGTGGTTATCAGCGTCGCGAGCATTGCGGGTCTGCGATATATTGGTAAACCTCAAGTCGGGTACTCTGCGACGAAAGCGGCAATCATGCAGTTCATGAAGACGACGGCGGTCATTTACGCGCCGAAGGGAGTGAGGTTGAACACGGTGGTTCCAGGGTTGATGGATACACCGTACACTAAGGGCCTCGCAGGCCGGTTTGCGATGGGCAGAGGACACGAAGAGTATATGAAAATGAGGAACGGGCAGGTTCCGACGGGAAGCATGGGAGACGCTTGGGATGTTGCCCACGCAGCATTATTTCTTGTTTCTGACGAGGCGAAGTATATAACTGGGCAGAAGATTGTTGTGGATGGTGGAATCACATCTTCTACGGGGAGGGCTTAAAAACCCAAATCTATTTTCTACACTATAGACCTTCAGAGAGTATGTTTTATAACTACAATTCAACCGTCTTCACTTCATTTGGCGGGGTGAAGCTGTTCACCGTATCTGCCTACACGGAGCTCTTCCCGCCTCTTGCTCGCCTCTGCCGAGTCCCGACGGAGACTCCGCACTTGATGTATCCATTCCCCGACGGCCACCACGGGGAACGGCAGCTCCTAATTAATACCCATGATAAATATTTTCCCACTCCATAGTATATAAGGGCAATACTGCCAAAGCTGAAATAGATCAAGACATCAATTTACATTTCCTACTTCGACAATTTCAAGTCCTTGTCCTCCCAACTGATTCTCCAATGGACCCCTCTCCGAACGACCCCAACTACAAGCGAGTTAGCGGCTCAAGCGCCCAATCATACGTAGAAGGCGTACTCACAGGAAACGGTGTTCTGAAAGAAAATGCATCGATTATTGCCAAATGCCTCGTGCAGGCTGATTTGCGTGGCGTGGATACCCATGGCATAAATCGTATCCCATCGTACATGACTCGAGTGCGAGAAGGTGTGCTCGATGCAAAGGCCACACCGACCTTGACTAGAGTTACTCCAGTTGTTGCCCAGGTAAGTTCCTAATTATTTTACGAGAATGTTACGCTCACACACAGACAGGTAGACGGACACAATGGCTTCGGCTTTCTCGCAGGCCACCAAGGCATGGCGTGCGCCATCGAGATGGCAAAAGAATTTGGCATTGGCATGGTATCCATCAAGCACTCGAACCACTTTGGCATGTCGGCGTGGCTCGTACAGCAAGCTCTCGATGAGGGCTTGATGAGTTTAGTGTTTACCAACTCTTCGCCAGCTCTCCCCGTTTGGGGAGGAAAGTCGAAGCTCATGGGAGTATCTCCAATTGCTTGCGGGGCCCCAGCCGGAAAACAACCACCATTTATCTTAGATATGGCCCCGTCAATAGCAGCACGGGGCAAAATCTACAAAGCTAAACGACGAGGTGAAAAGATTCCTCTAGATTGGGCTCTAGATGAAGAGGGAAAACCAACGGATGACCCTGCCAAGGCGTTGCAAGGAGTTATGTTGCCGATGGGAGGGCCTAAGGGGTCGGCCCTGTCGGTGATGATGGACGTCTTCTCAGGCGTCTTCTCTGGATCTGCCTTTGCAGGCCATGTGACCGGCCCATATGATCCATCGAAACCAGCAGATGTTGGACACTTTCTCATTGCGATCAAGCCTGACCTGTTCATGGCCTTGGAAGACTTCCGGGAGCGTATGGACTACCTATATCAACGGGTAGTTGGCTCAGATAAAATGCATGGAGTCGATAGGATTTATTTCCCTGGGGAGATTGAGCAGCTGAGACATGAAGAAAGGTCGCACCATGGAATTCCTCTTGTAGATTCCGAAGTCGAAGCCCTGAATGTTGAAGCTGAACTTGTTGGCGCAAGTCCGATTGTCACAATGTGAAGATATGGGTTAGAACCACTTCAGACAGTTTCTATGTACATACGGCGAGAATAGAAAATTTGAGATTATTTACTCTACTAGGGGTCTAGGAGCCGCCGTGACAGAGTTGATGGTGTCGGTCTAGGTTGAGTTGAAATTTAACTACTACCAGGTTGAAGCATTGGAAGATCTCGACGAACAAGCACAGCAATTAGTAATATATTGAAAGACATTCATTCAAATCAGTAGAATTAAGATCTGTTATATCTTTGTCCCATCTTCTGGAGACGTTACGAACCCCTTCACGAGGCTATTCCCAATCCCTTGACACATATATTCATCCTCGCTATCAACCTCGAAATCAAATCTAAATAAATCCTCCTTAAATGGAAACATATATGTACTAGTTATTCTGCTTTTGGTCAGTATTTCTCTTTTACGCATGAAATATAGAGTGATATACCTATGATGTTCCTTGCTCGTTTGGTACTCCGTTAACGCGTCTCGATCGCGATGGTAGCTAACCAGGGCAATTTCAAAACCTTTGCTCCTTTCGATTGGATCCGTGATTGATGGCCCACCAACTATAAGCCGCCCGTCTTGAACGCAGGGGAGTGATTTGAGTGTCTTGAGCTGGGAGATGAAGAGAGATTTGTGTGCCACAGAGACATCAGGGCGAAATTTAAAGAGAACTGTCAAGAGATGGTTAGTATGCTATAGCTCAAAAAGTAAACAAAATGAAGAGATAACACTTTCAGCTTACCAATGTGAATAAGAGTCATTTTGAACAGTTGAGAGTAAAGTTGGACGAGTTTATTCGTAGATTCAAGAACGGGCGATTGAAGAAAAATAGAATTAAAATCTTAGTAGTAAGAGAAATCAAAAACTGAATCCGAGCAAGTTATTCACATCCTCTTCCCCCAATTCCCTACACGTAGTTCCAGGGTCAAGCACGTGATGTGCGGATAAAACCCGCCACTGGTTCCGATTGCGGGGAAAATAATTATCACTAACGGAGCCTCCGCCCTCCGCCCTCGTCCATCTTTCACACTTTACGCAACCACGCTGTCTCTCTATTTCCCATTTTCTCTCAACCTGCGTGTGGGCCCCTCTTTGATGCGGAGCGCCAAATAGTCTTAAATGATCCATGAGTCCTTCTCCCGATTCGTTGGAGGGGAGTCCTTCTAGCAACCGACAGAACACTCCAAACCGGCCTAGTCGAACCCGTCGGACTCTCCGTATTCGAGTTGCTTGTCTCCGTTGCCAGCGCCGGAAAATTAGGGTACATCCTACCGCTTCAACAGTGAAGTATCAGCTAACATGGGTTTGAATAGTGTGATGGAGTCATCCCGTCATGCGCGTCTTGCTCAAAGGCAGGAGTAGAATGTATGGACGGCGGAAAGTTGGATGGCATTGATTCGCCTCGCGCGTAACTCTCACCCTATCACCTATCTACTACTTCAGACCTGACATATATATTAGGTACATTTCAAGCCTTAAATGCCGCATCCGGTGGCTGGAGTCTACAATTTTGACGAATTGTCCATATATTGATTTGTTGCAGGGTCCCAGGGTTCTGAACGAGTCAGGCCAAACTGATCTAGCGGATGAAGTAGAAAATGCGGAGAATAGTATGTTACAGCCCACATCCGAGGACTTTGTGCAGACAAACGGCGGTAACAGTGTTCTTCCACATCTGGAATCGTCTACGGTAAGCCAGGGCGTGGAGCAGTCCAGCGAAGCCCTCCGCCATCCGAGTGAGCAACAACGAGGACTGGCGCATGAAATTGGCCTGGTTTCTCTATCAGCTGGAACGGATCCTAAATACATTGGACCTTCGAGCGGGTACTTCTTTGCGAAACTACTACTCTCATGTGCGAGGCAAGGTAAACGGAGCTTTCCTCCACAGGAGCTAGAGCAGAGTACAGAGAGTGGCTTAGCGCGACTCTTCCCTCGAGGAGAATTATCCGTTCTTCCTTCTGCATTGCCAGAAGATATAGAGTACACGACCAAGATTTCAAAAGCATACTTTGAGGCGATCCACCCGCAGTATCCTTTTCTTCACCAGCCATCGCATATGAAGCTCATTGAGCATGTCTATGCAGAGCCGGAACCCAGGCCAAATGCGGCATTCCAAGTTTATATGGTAATGGCTATTGGAGCCACAGTGCTTTCTAGACGTCTAAAGCTTCCCTTATCGGGCGAAGGATTCTGTGTTAGTGCGATGAAGTATTTTGACAAGCTTTGCATCGAAAATTCTCTGAAAGGGTTGCAAAGCCTTCTTTTGCTACTTATTTACACATTGAATAGTCCTTCTATGGGCCTGAACATCTGGTATCTCAACTATCAGTGCATTGCAGCGTTGCTCGACCTTGGTCTGCAACGAGACGTTAGATCTGGAAAGACACTATCAGTTCTTGACCAAGAGCTGAGGACAAGAACATTCTGGGTCATATACAGCCTTGATAGGTCTGTTGCGACAATGATGGGGAGGCCGATTGGGCTAAGAGACGAAGCCTGCGAGCTACGAGTAAGTTACGTGTCTGCTCCAGTCTACTTTATCTAACACTTTGAAGCTACCAGCAGACGTGGAAGATGTCAAACTGACCGCAGCTGGTATTCAGCTGCGTGCAGAAACCGAGCAGCCGACCCATATGAGTAGCGCTATTCACCTTTTCAAGCTCGCGCAACTTAATTCCGAGATAAAATACATACTGCACAGCATCTCTGCCGAGGCACCGCCATATACCTACCCTAATATTCCAAATGTACTCCAGTGGCAAAGTGATATTACCGTGCGCTTGAAGGCGTGGTTTGATCAAATACCCCAATTCACAGGCGATCAGATCTACTTGACCCATCTCTGCCAGATTAAGTATCACGGTATTATGATGCTTCTCATGCGCCCAAGTCCGGCAATACCAAGCCCGTCGGTCGATTCACTCCGGTCATGCTACGAAAGTGCAGTTGCTAGCATTCGATTGTATGACCGGCTTTATAAAGGCGATCTCTTAGTTTACAGCTGGGTTACTGTCCATTCATTATTCTTGAGTACGATCACTATGCTTCACTGCATATGGACCGTGCCAGAAGTAACTGCGCAGATCAAGTTAGATGTGCTAATGGCTGATTTGAAAGCTGGGTCGAACGTTCTCAGCGCCACTGGCGAGCACTGGTTGGAAGCAAAACGAAGTAGGGACGTTTTAGACGAACTTTCAGGAACCACTGTGCGCTGGATTATAGAATCAAGAGCACGGGGTACGGAACTCGTATCTCGTGCTGGACAGGTAAGAAGAGGTGCTGGATCTTCTGCTAACAACATTGGTGCCCATGGCCATACGGGTCGACTCGAAGACCAGCCAGTGCAATCTCCTAGCGACCAGTCTCTCCTGAACTACGAACAGGGCTCAGAAACGGTGTTTAGTCAGCTGCAAGGACTGGATGTGAGCCAAAATGGTCAGGACCCTGGTGTACAGCTCTATACGTCGCTGTTCGGCGAAGATAACCCAACGGATCAAGTTGATTTCACCAACCCCGCAACTGTTAACGCCTTTATGCACAGGGTATTCACGGATTTTGAGCCCGTGTATGATTTTGGACAGGACTTCGACATGGATGAAATTATGGCCGGACAATTCTGATTCGAGAACGACTGTTTTATTTGTTCCATTTCTATTTTATGTCATACTTCTCCTACCGAACCAGAACAATACCAATCGGCAGTTAAAACTACACAGGGAAGCTGTACAATTTAGCAATAAACCTTTAATTAGTAATAGGGTTGATCCAACCTTAGCTTCGTATAATTAGGGTGATATTTAAGATAGATCTGTAAAAAATATATAGTATTATAGTTATATGCGTATTTGCGATTCTACCACCCTTAAAGGCCAACAGGGGGCGTAGGAGTGATCGGATTGCGACAAAATGTGCAACAAGACCCCAACAGTTCTATCGCCCAGGGTAGTCGTGCGGCGCAGGGGTAAGTAGGCGTCGTGGCGGGTGAATAAAGTGCTAATGTTACGCGCGGGGCATGTTTTATGTTTGAAGTTTTATGTTTATTCTGATTGAGAGCTGTCTTCCTTGACTTCTTACTAGAGAGCCAAACAAGGCCGTTGTAGACAGTGAACCAACCACTAGAATAAAAAACAAAAAAAAAATATACAAAAATATATCTGAGCATGAGCTCAGAGAGACGAGTTACTCTCTGACGGGGAGTCGAACCCCGGTCTCCCGCGCTTTGTCGAATGACAAGCGGAAATCATGACCGTTAGACCATCAAAGATGTTTGAATTGTGGAGGGAACTGGCCAATCGTGCATGGAAATGCTCTTAATCCTAAGGAACGTTAAAGTAGATAGATGGCGAAGTAATGGCGCTTGCGCACAAACTCCTGCTCATATCAGATGATTCATATAGATAACAATTACCCAAGGAATTCTTATCCAGATACAAATACAGGGGTTTTAGGCGGTAGGTGGGTAGCGGGTAAGTTATGCTGGTAAAATAACACTTTAGCGACGGATACGGATACGAGTACACATCCAAAAAGTGGTGGATAATACCTCCAGAGAACCTTAACGTTAACGTTCCCTGGGATTAAGAGCATTTCCTAGAGCATGGGTTTCAATCCTGAAGAAACACGCCTTGCAGCGCATCCGTTTACAATTATTTCTATTTGTAGAAAGCAATTTCGGATGATATAGTCCAATGGTGCACAGCCTCGCTTAAGGCACCGAGGGAGGGGTAGAGCATGGGTTTCAATCCTGAAGGAATACGCCTTGCAGCACATCCGTTTATAATTATGTCTGTTGATAGAAAGCAATATCGGACGATATAGTACAATGGTGCACAGCCCCGCTAGGGCACCAAAGTGGGGGTAGTTTGGATCTGGAGCGACATAAAGTAGAGGACCCGCCCGGTAAGAAGGATAGAAGTCGACTTTTGTTAAAGAACTCAGGTATATCTTCAACACCACACTCACCTAATCTCAAAATGTATATCAATGAGGTACTAAGGGCTACTGCGGCAGATAATGATCGCCTTCTCAAGATCATTTCTGAAACGGACTATGCCCCGACCGCCCTTCGACAAAGCAACAATTATGTCGTTAAGCTCAAAAAAGACATCCTAGCGCAAGAGAAACTCTTCCGAGATACCAAGACGACCATTGCCCGTGAAGAAGCCGAACATAAGGACTACCAAACATCCCATATTAAGCGTCTAGCTTACAGATTAGGAGGGAAGCGTGAAAAATTCGAGCAGAAAGCATCGAAGGAAGAGCAGGACTGGGTTGAAGCTGTACAGCGAGGATTTGAAGTTCAGAAGAAACTTGATCTTCTAAATCAAAATTTAGCTGAAGCAACCAAGACAAGCGCGGATATGGAAAATGTAGCAGCTACCTATAATCAAGCAGAATTGGAGCTAGACTCGCTCTACAAATCTGTTTTCCAGGGGCCAACACCCGATATCCCTGGAGAGGATCAACGAGAAGCCGCTGTGTATCAAGCATCTACGGAGTTCAACTGGGCTCAGGGAAATGTCACAAGGGGAAGCAGGTGAAGAATCTCCTCACCGGAGCGATGAAGTTCCTCGACGAGGCCGCTCGGGACGTTGAGAGCGCAAGAAGTAATGCGAAGTTGGATGCATTTGGTTTTGACAGCACGTTCATGGACATCGCCGAGGCGAACGCTCTTACAAGGGTGAGACAGAATGTCGGCCAGGCCGAGATGTTAGTTAGCCACGCAAGGAGCATAGAGCCATTGATTGGGGATATTGGAGCTGTAGTACATGCGCAACACCATTTCGTGTCGGAAGTGCTGTTCGACAATGTCTTTTCGGACATGAAGAAGTATGACGAGATCAAGCAATCGCAGGCATCCATCACGAAAGCGAAGAACTATCTCGAGAATATGATTCAAGCAACAAATGAGAGACTTGAAGCTGCGGTGGCTAAAGCAATGGAGGCAAAGCAAGCGCTTGAGGAGAAGAGACTACAGCTGCAGCAGATCAGAGCTGAAGCATATCAAAAATCTGCTAGAGGAGAATTGGTGCCTGCTGCGCTAGATGGACCGCCACCAAGCTATCGGGCGTAGACTTCAAACGGGCAAAGGAGACGTGACTTGACTATACCGAAGCCATGTAGACTATAGTGCCAAGCAGGCTGTGGGTGAGTTATACAACTAACACTCATGCAATCAATCTTGAAGATGAAAACTATTTTACAATTCAACGAACAAATATCTATACCCCAGAACCGTGCAGCAAAATATTCAGCACTATCTAGAACAGTAACAGTCACGGAAACGCTGACATGAGCCGACCGTGAAATCGTAATAAACGACCCCTCATCATGCAGCTGTCTCGGCGCGACATAACTAGGATCTAGACACTTGATAAAAGCTGTTAACACGTTGCAAAGATCCTAGAAACTTCAAGAAACAAATTATAAAAGGCGACGATTTTTATCATAATACAACAGATTTAGATTTACACACATCTTACGCACTGCTGCAAACGTTTTTCAAGCCAATTAAATATCATATTGAAGTGCCTCATCTTCGGCAGTCTTGCTTAGCCTTCTACACTATTCCGTCTAATTATTAGATACACTTGAATGCTCCCTCTTCCTCCTCGGATCCACATTTCGTACCCTTTACAATGCTTTGATCACTCTGTACAGCCGCCGGCGAGAGATCATACTCTTTTGTGATCACGCTCAAGAACATGGTGGCCCCAGCTATCGCACAGCATAGTGCCCATATAGCCCGCAGACTGTCTGAAAACGCATCCTTCAGATCATTCTTGTCTCCGCCGCTTGGCATCAAGCGAATAGTCTCTACCAGTACGGCTGCATTTTCACTGTATTCATCCGCGTATTGCGCAAGTGCCGGATACCCCAGGAGATTAGCACGCATGCGATTCTGGAAAATCGAACCCCCAATCGCGACCCCAATTGTCTGGCCAAACTAACGGAAAAAGCTGCACATGGCGACGGCCATGGCCACGTTGATGGGTTTAGCGAATGCCTGGATTGCAAAGACGAGAGAGGGGAATAGAATGCCAAGCCCGAGCCCAGAGACGAGCATCAGAAAAATCCAGGCCGGGATGCTGGAATTGGATTCGAGGAGACAGAGAAGACCCATTCCCAACGTGGCAAGGATCCAGCCCAGCCAGACAGCCCAACGGTAATAGCCTGTATGAGTGATAAGTATTCCAACCATGATAGCACTTGGGGCTACACTGAAGGTGTTGGGAAATAGAGCGACGCCAGCGATCACCAGGCTATATTCCTTAACAGCTTCAAAGTAGAGAGGCAGATAGTACAGACAACTCCAGAGCGTGAGGCCAGTGCCCACGTAGTTGACAACTGCAGTCCGGGATTTAAATATTGACATCGGCATCATAGGATCCGCGGAGACGGATCTCTCGTAGAAGGGAAACACAATGAGACCAACAGCTCCAAATATCATAGGGACAAGCGTCTGTACTGAGTCCCAGGAGTACATTACGCCACCCCATGTTACGGGAATGAGAAAGGATGTGGAGCTTCCAATGAAGAGAATGGTGCCAGCGTAGTCAATTCGCAGAAGTTTAGACTGTAGCGAGGTAGGGGCGAATCCAAGATTGAAGAAGAGAATGACAAGTACGATTGCAACACTAACGAAGGTTGATATAGAATATCCATCTCTAAGTAAAAACAAAAATCGTTAATTAAGAACCTTGACTTGACAACACTAATAAACTTACCCAGCTAACTTTCTCAGAAAATCCTCCCCCAAGAAGAGGTCCGGTCACAGCTCCAACACTCAACATTGAGCCGATGATACCGAAGTACTGGCCACGAAGTCGTAAGGGGACGAGGTCTGTGACAATGATCTCGCTCAAAGCGATCACGCCACCTCCGCCGACGCCCTGCAAGGAGCGTCCAATTAACATGCATAAGAAGTTGGTGGATATACCAGCAACTATTGTACCGACTAGAAAAAACATTAATGCAGTGAGCATCAATGGTCTCCGCCCAAAGATATTGGAAAGGGAGCCGAAACTTGGCTGGAATACTATATCGACGTTCAGTTGTTGGTTGTCATTGCAGGATGATTGTGAGAGAAAGTATTCTTACCTGTACAGCATAGCAAAAAAGAAGTCCCACTCCATAAGGCTTCAATTCCTGTGCCGTTCAACTGTTTTGCAATGATCTAAGGTACTATTAGCTTTAAACTCTCTTGGCCCTTCGTTGAAACGTTAACGGGAGCACTTACGGGCAATGCGACTGATATCGATGACCCATCAAGGGAAACCATGAGGGCGACAAGGGAAAGCGTCATGAGAACAAGCCAAAGATGTGTTCCGGGAAGAAAATCATCATGCTTTTCCTGGTTCGCCAATTGGGTACAAAATGAGTTATTCTGAATCTTACCAACTCCCCCCGTGGGCATTTCCTGACCTACAGACCGTTCAGGAGGCATTGAAGTTATATCTGTCATTGCCGATTATTGTTGTTAGACGACAGGTTTGAGTTATTGAGTTGAATTAAGTTAAAGATGCAATATGATCTGGCACCCTAGAAAGTAGCGTCTTTATAGTCCCTCCTCTGTTTAATTAATATAAGCCTATTACAGAAGAGAGGGCATGTACACTAGACCGTAATGGTATGGACCGTGCTGGTGTCAGATGTTGTGTCAGACAGGCAACTAGATTGGACACTATCGAAGCTCCCACTCCAGAGACTGGTCCCTAGAGCTCAGGATATCTTTAACTAGTTACAGTAAGTAGATCAATTAATACGCATATTCTCACGATCGATTGGCCTGTAAATGCTAAAGCTCTGTATCCCCTATTACAGCCCATGGAACGCTCATGTAGACTTTATGAGAGAGCGAGAAGGCCAGCACCTTAACGAATGTAGTAGTGATCTTAACAACACCGAGGTAGAGCCTTATATTCCGGTTAAGGGCTTTAAGCCACACACGCAAGGCCTTCAGTTAGAGGCGTTAAGTATACTGTCTCATAAATTATATGTAAGAAGTACATATTGCAAAGGCGCCCTGTATAAATGCTACGCTGTTTATGCTCTACTCTACTATCAATTATACTTCTGTCTCGCACGGATTTCCATGAGGCCCACTCTCTGGTAAATTCCACCCAAGTAGGACATGCACTGTAGTACCTATGCTACGAGTTTGGCCTATTGTCTCATAATAGATGATCCAGCTATCACACAGCAACCGCCATAGTTACGGCCCGACTCCCGACGCCCTCATGTGCTGTCACTTCAGGGGGGATGAGACATAGTGGGCGTAGCTGCATTGGCGAGGTTGCACACATGCGATACACTCATGTGACACAACCTTAAGAATGAGAGCGTTCTCATAGCTGCTCGCTCTCCTTACACTCATGTGACACAACCTTATGGATGAGAGAGTTCTTATAGCTGCTCGCTCTCCTTACACCCATCTTCCTTTTGGCCAACACCAACGAACCTATACAACTACCTGAAAATAAAGTCTCAATTTACAAATTCATTGCAGATGCATTTCTTACAGTTTAGCGAATATTTTCAAGCATCCACTCCTATAGCATGGCGTTCCATATACCTCGAGGAGTTTCTAATGCAGGCACTCCGAAAGGGTCCTGTTCCTCAGCATTTGGCATTCGTGATGGATGGCAATCGGCGTTTCGCAAAAAATCATAATATCTCGATTGCAAAGGGACATCAGCTTGGGTTCGACGTAGTGCAAAAGGTAAGACGCATTATTCTACTTTCGATAAATGTCTATCCGCTGATGAATTGATAGATTTTGGAACTTTGCTTTATGTGCGACATTCGTGTCGTGACAATGTACTTTTTTAGTATTGAGAACTTTAAAAGGCCAAAAAGTGAAGTGGATTCACTCATGGAGCAGTTCGAATATTCCTTTCGTCATATTTCCAAGCATGGCGGTCTTCTACATCGATATGGTGCAACTCTGCGAATCTCGGGTCGACTAGACCTGTTAGAACCAAACTTGCAATCGACAATCCAAGAAACAACTGATCTTACAAGAGATTATAGAGAGAAAGTTGTCAATATCTGTCTGTCGTATACTTCGAGAGACGAAATTGCAAGTGCAATAAGGCAGACGGTAACCGACTGCAAGATGCCTGTCCAGACTGATAATAACGGCGACAGATTCAGGAGCGACCTAGTACGAGACTCCTCAACCATAAGACCATTTTATCTCAGTCCGGATGCGAGCTTATGTGATCATCTTGACGAAAAATCTGTTGACGTTGAACAATTCATGGCCATCTCCCCTCAGAATATCACTACTGAGACGCTTGCTGACCGCATGTTGACAGCGGGAGACCCACCCCCAGATATCCTGATCCGTACGTCAGGAGCTTATCGCCTGAGTGATTTTTTGCTCTGGCAGTGCCATCAAGGGACGCAAATTTTGTTTTGTACCACCTTGTGGCCAGATTTTAGACATTGGCAGTTCTTCTCTACTATACGAGAGTGGCAGCAACAACAACGGAAACAGAAGTTGATGACCAAAAACAATACGGTACGTAAAGATGAACCAACCGCCTTAAAAATCCACGGGTTCACAAATTCTGAAACACTTCATATAGAAGAGACTCCTCGGCCAGCGTTTTCATGCTACGTTAGACTGGATCCCAACAATTGTCAACAGCAACCGCCGTACTATCAAGTCAATGCAAAAGGATATCAAGGGCCTTCGTCGCTTGCCAGAGCACCTAAGTGTGATACTACCGCTGGGAAAAGAGTATGATGCACTGGAAAGACTGATGGATCACGTCGCAGAGATGGTTGCATGGAGTGCATGTGCTGGGATCTCTACACTAAGCGTTTATGAGAAAAATGGTTAGCATGCCTTTTGATCTGGGCCAAAGAGGCACTTGTACTGACAGAAAATTTAGGCACGCTTAAATCATACGTTCCAATGCTCTATCAAATTGCCACCCGCAAGCTCACCTTGTACTATGGATCCTCTTTAGAGAAGCCTGTTGTCCGTGTCTTTGTCCCTCGCAATGGTATCTACTGCCTTTCACCTGCTCAGCCTGCGGTAAACCCAGGCTCTACTGGCATTACCCTCCTCCTTCTCTCTGAGTCGGACGGCCGGGAGACTCTCGTTGATTTGACAAAGTCCCTAGCCGAGATGGCGCAGAGCGGTAAACTTCTTCTGGACGATATCAACATTGAACTGATTGATGCCCAATTAAACGAGATTGTCTCGCAGTCCTCGCATTCTATGCCGGCTATTCACGAAACCAGCCACAGATTCGGCCACTCAAACGAATGGGTACCCATCGTGGCAGATCCGGCTCACAGAGATCTTCTACATGGGCGGAGAGAGTAGCAGCATCACAGGCCGAGATAAGGTCGTGAAGTACCGGACATTCCTAAGAGGTTTGTACCAGTATGCCGGAGCAGAGATGAGGTTCGGAAGATAAAATTGCTTCTTTGAATTGATTTCCTCAGTCAAGCCTGTGTCCAATCTGCCTCGTATGGTTTTGTAACGGAGCAATCATAGTAAGCTGAGGAATTACGGCTCGCAGAGCTCAAGGTGGAAAGAGTAGCTTCAGGGCTGGGCCGGATTTAGGCATGCATTTGGTTGTATTCAAACTCACTATAGCTATTGTAACAAGTGTATATTGTAAGATCTGTAATGGCGAGACCCGTCCGAGGCTAGTCATGTGTAAAAAGCCTGCTTAGTGCCAGCTTATATAGCCTACTTCCTGTATCAATATACGATTGCCGGTTTCTATTCTACTATCTATCTATCTGTTCCGGCCCAACCGTGAGCTACACTCGCTCATGAGCTGGCCGGCCAGCTCATGAG
>JPKC01002504.1:0-22517 GCA_000750925.1 Pseudogymnoascus sp. VKM F-4518 (FW-2643)
CCCCCACCCTCCAACCCCCCCTCTTCCCCCTCATCTCCTCAAACCTCCTCTTCCTCCCCTCCTTCTCCACCCTCCTCTTCCTCCCTCCATCTTCTCCCTCTCCCTCTTCGCTTCATACGGATCACTGGCATCAGACTCACTATTCCCAACCTTCTGTGTTAGAGCCTCTTTCCAGATTCGGGAGAGGTAGGCGCGCTTCTCGAGCGCCTGGGTGGCGGCTGCGCGGTGGGCTTTGAGGCGGTCTTTGGCGATGCGGGCGCGGGCGGTGTAGTCGGTTTGGAGGGCCGGCTTGGACTTGGTGAGTGTGCTGAGGGGGGTGGTTGGGGTGGGTTTCTTGGTTGTGGGTGTTTGGGCGGACATTGTCGCGGTGTGGGCTCTGTGATTTACTGTGGGTTTGGATGTCTGATGTTATGGAAGGTGCGGATGGGTCTTGTGCCTTGCAGCTGTGGATTTGGATGTCTAATGTGATGGAAGGTGCTGATGATGTCTGATGTGAAGGAAGGTGCTTATGAGTGTTTGAAAGGATGGAAGGCAAGAAGGAAGGAAGGAGGGAGGGAGGAGGAAGGAAGGAGCGTTGGGGAGGGTGAGGGAGTGGACAGTTATTGTGAGTATTCTCATCTCGACTGAACACTCACACACTAGCAACCACACCTGCGCCGGTGAAAGTCTATTTCATTAGTGGCCGTAGCTCTCATGTTCTAATACCCTGAATACTATACAAACCCCTATCTATTCCCCCTAGCCCCCGCCGGCGCATCAGTCCGTCGCCTCTTCAGCACATTCCCTAGCGCATCCCTAACCTCCGGATCCGATCTAATAGTATTACTCACCAACCACTCGCTCGTCTTCTTCTGCACATCCCTAAGCGCCTCCGCATCCCCCACAAACGGCGCCATCTCCATCGCCATCAGCCGCGACGCCTCCACATCCGCCGCCCCCGCCAACTGCGCCATCCGCTCCACCTGCCTCTGCAGCTGCTCCTCTGGCGTCCCCGCCTTCGCCGCCGCCTGCGGCGCTAGCAGAGGTCCGAGCTGCGACAGCGCGATGAATAGCGTCAGGGCGCACTTGCGTAGGATCTGGATGAGCTGGAAGGGTAGGTAGGGCGGCTGGGATGCTATGTTTGTGAGAAGGGGGTTGAGGAGGTGTGAGGCGATGCGCGGGGCGTAGGGGCGCGAGGCGATGTGGGCTTCGAGGACGGCGAGGGTGAGGAGGCCGAGCCAGCGCCAGTAGACGCCGAATTGGAGGTGCCCCGTCAAGCCGAGGACGTACAAGATTACGGCGCCGGCGCCGTAGTATTGGAGGATCTGCACGGCGCCGATGGTGAGGTAGTCGCGGATGGAGGAGCTGTTTGCCCAGCCTGCGATGGAGGGGCCGAAGCGGTCGTAGGCGAAGCGCGCAGAGGGGTTGAGGAGCGTGTCTTGTGCGGTTTTGAGGTGGCGGAAGAAGTCGGTGGAGGTTGCGGTTTGGGCGACTTTGTCGGGGTGGTAGAGCGCGGCGAGGCGGCGGAAACGGGATTTGATTTCGCGGTCGGTCGCGCTGTGGGAGATGCCCAGGTCTTGGTAGTAGTCGGAGGCCTGGCGGATGGTGTAGTGCGCTTCGTAGATGGTGTAGAGGAGGTAGGTGGTTATCACGGCGATGTGGATGCGTTGCCGGTGCTTGGTGTGGAGGGGTGTTCGGGGCTGAGGCTTGGGGTCACCGGCGCGGATGGTGATGCCGTACCATACTGATTGTACGCCATTGGTGACGAGCTGTTCTCTTTGTTAGAATGCTGTTGGTTTGAATGGACTCGGTGGGGGGATTTACATTTGGTAGGAACGTCCATCCCGCGAGGGACAGGAGTTGAGAGGACATTGTATTATCGCCGTGAAACCATGAGGCCGTCAAATCAAAGAATTTGAGGCTGGTGGTGGGGAAACGTTACTCGAGTTCTTCTCCTGGTGATATATCGCTGCAATAAAGAGGCTCGAGTCTCACGGACGTCGGTGTCTTTTGTTCGGATCCACCGTGTCAACTTCGGCTTCGGGCCAGCCTTGCCTTAATTATCCTTGGCAACCACGCTAGCGGCCGCAACAATTTTTGGCATCTGCATTTTTTGAGGAACCCCGATAAAGATAGCAGATTGGAGACTTGGGAAATCCAAGAACCCAAGTACAACCACAACGATGCCGTCACTAATATCGTCACCGGCGAAGGACAAGTCGGACAGGAAGCATAAGAGCAAGGATGGAAAAGAAAAAAAGAGGAAGCGCACCCAGGAGGAGGATGGGCACAAGCACAAGTCGAAGAAACATAGGCACGACAAGTCGGCGGACGTCGAGGAGATAATCGTGGAGGAGAAAGCTGCTGCACCAGCCCAGGCGCAAAACCCAGATTCCCCAAAAGAGTCGCCGTTTCACGTTCAAACTTCGTCCTTATATCTGCCATTGGCCCCGATCTCCCAGCGAACGCCGATCGAGGGCATTTGCGCCGAGCACCTATCGCCGTTAATTCTCACCTACTACCCGCCTTTCCATGGTGTCGTTCTCTCCTACAGTAATCCTCGCCTCGCCGAAGCGCCGTTCCAGAATGATGGGCCGCAAGTCATGATGAAGAGCAACGATGAATACGCCGTCAGCTGGACGTGGGTTACGGCGGAGTTTATGCTGTTCAAGCCGACCAGAGGAGGATGGCTGGAGGGGTACGTCAATCTGCAGAATGAGGGCCACCTTGGCATAGTCTGCTGGAACCTCTTCAACGCCAGTATCGAACGGCAAAGACTGCCCAAGGACTGGAAGTGGGTTGGCGCTGAGGATTTGGAGGGGGATGGATATGCCGAGGACGGTGTTGGATACTACGTCGATGGGGCAGGAACCAAGATTGAGGGAATTGTCAAGTTTCGGGTCAAGGATATTGAGTCGTCTCACGATAGGGAAAGGGGCTTCCTCAGCATAGAGGGGACGATGCTGGAGGACAAGGACGAGAACGAGCTCTTGGAGGAGGAGAATGCCTCGAGAAGTACTGATAAGAGCATGGTCGGGAGAAGGTTGGGTGGATCGAGGGCTCTGGGCGCAACAAGTTTGGGTGTACCAGCTGAGCCAACCGAAGAAGAGGGCAGTAGAAAGAAGCGTGAGGAGTACTGAGTTAATAATGAAAAGCTTTATGATCATAAAATTACATTTTGCATGGCAGCTTTAAAGCCAATAAAGCCTGCCGTAAACTGGTGTCTTGGAAACTTTTATTTTACTGGTAGATGGCATTCTCCAGGGACCATTCTGCAGCGTGCAACCCCTGCTTATCGCTGCTAAAATACCGTTTGATAACGCTAAATTTCGCGAAGCGCGTCACGTCTGTCTTCCCCAGATTTTGCCGACCAAAAGTTCAAGAGGCAAGGTTGCCTCCGAGACAAATCTCTGCAACGCAACCTCCAAACATGCGGCTCCGACTAGTTGTGAAGCGCCATGATTTGCCGGATGCGGCAATCGTGTGGCCGGTGGATGACTCGGCCAGAGTAATCGTCTCGCAGCTGCTGGAGCAGGTGAATGAAATCATACCTCTCGAGTCGGAGGGGGAGTGGGGGCTTGAGGACTATGCGGTCGAGGTTCGAGGGAAGGAGACGAATTATGAGTGTTTGCATTTTCAGGATGTGAAGAGCATTTTGCATGAGGATGACGAGGTTATGTGAGTTTATTTCAGATGCGCCTATGAAAATAACCTACTGACTTTCCACCTTAGTATACGGCCACTTCTCAGTGATGATATTAAGCAAAGGCGAGCTTCGGGGAGGTATCAGATTACATCCGATGGCATACACCTTTTTGACGGCGCAGTATTTGGAAGGCCGAGAAGAAGAATGATCGAGAGTAGGCCTGCGGTCACAATCAACCCAAGAAAGAGACGGAGGGTCACATACACGGACACAGTCGAGAATGATCTTGAGGATGAAGACTCAGAAGAGAGCTTTCTCAGGATTGAAGGATCGGCGCCAGAAATCGACGATGGCGGGAATCAGCAGCTTGTTATCAGAGCTGATTTCGACAACGACGATGAGGACGAGTCCGAGGATGATGGCAATTTCGAATCTGCTGATGAGGATATGGACGAGGATTTATCTGTGGATGAAGGCGAACTGGAGGGGGAGCTTGAAGCTCTCAATGCAGAGTCCGAGGACGATGGAGCTTCAGACAAGGAGAACATAAAATACGGCTCCAAAAGAGATGGGGTCCAGACGGGCGACAAGCTTGATCCCAAGACCCATAACATCATACAGCTCCAGGAAGCTTTCCCGGATGCTCCTCCGTCAATATGCCAGCAAGTACTGCAAAACTGCGATATGGACGTAGGTGCGGCTTACGACACTCTGTCGAAGGGGTTCAAACCTGAGAGGTCGAAGACTGCCGTACGTTCCAGGATGAGATCTCCGAGTGAAACCACCAAGGAATCTCGATCTTCACGAGGTCGGACGAGATCTGTTGAGGTCGTGGAGGAAGAGACGGACTTGGTTGCCGAAGATCAGGATCAAGTTGACGAAGCAAACGACGAAGAAGACGATGAAGGGGCTTCCGACGAAGATGAGAACGACGGCATGGCTGGCTATTACGATAGTCATGGCCTCCCTCCAGGATCGATCAATATTGGGAAAGGTCTTTCTGATATTGCTAAAAACACCTTAGCTCAAGCAACTAATATTCCACTTCCACCAAGTCGTCATTCGGTGCTAAGGAGATCAGATTCTCCGAGTAGCAGTAAGAGCGTCAGGTTTGTAGAAGACACAGTTCTTGTTCACGACCCAGATGCCATAGCACTTGATGACGATAGCGATGATGAGGATGATGAGGATTTCGACGTTGCAGGGCAGAGTGGAAGCGATTCCGGTTCCAGCTCTGATTCCAGCGACAGTGACGCCGAAATGGAAGACCCAGCTGCGCCTGCAGTGCCGACAACCGAAGTCGCCGATGACCTGACTTCTTCATCAGGTAGCGATGACACCAGCAGCTCTGAATCCGATTCCGAAAGCAGTTCTGATTCCGATTCTGACTCTGACTCTGACTCTGATTCCGGTTCCGATTCCGATTCCGACTCCGATTCGAATTCCGAGCCAGAAGAATCATCGAGCAGGGCACCAGTAGAGCCAAAAGCGCCAACCAAATCCAAGCCTGCGGCGAGCTCTACTCCAAAGGAAACTGCGAAAACTGTCCCCCCTGGCGAAGGGCGAAACTCCACGAAGGCCAGGAATCAGCGTCGGCGGTCAGGAAATATCTTGCAACGCTTCAAGGAAAAGGGGATACTTCCAGCAGGCGTAACTCTTGCCGAATTCGGAAAGCTGGATATTGACAGCAACACAACCCCTGAAGCTGCGGCTGAAGCATTGGTCATTGCTAGAGCTCAGATTGAGGAGGAGGAGGAAATGGGCCTACGTACGAAATCCTCCAAGGGGAAGGCTTCCAAAAAGGATAAAGCTGCAGAGTTTGAAGCCCGGAGACAAGAATTACTCGCATCTCTATCTGCAGGTGGAGTTGATGTTGGAGCTACTTTGTCTAATGGAACGGCGGCGGCTAAAACACCTAATGGGACTAGGCCTAGCCATTTGGCTGATCAGTCATCCCCTGTGCCCGCACCGGCAGACAAAGACCTTACTTCGTCAGCTTCTGCGAAGAAGAAGTCGAAGGTCGATATAGACGCTGGTCGAAGGCTACTTTTTGGCGCCTTGGGCATCAAGAACCCCAAGACGAAGGCTGACGAAGACAGCATCCGCAATAAGCTGATGAAAGACGTCAGAAAGGTCAAGGAACCTGAACCTGAAGTGCTGGTAGCAGCAGAAGATGATGAAGATATGGACACCTGGAGAGAGAAAATAACCCTCAGAGCCGTAGAATGCTGCCAGGAAGGTATTGAATTGAGCGAACCACCATTCCCTTTCGTGCAACGGTGGGATCCTCAGCAGCAGTATGTCCATCGGAAAGGCAAGCGCGGCGGTAAGGGTAAGAGAAGCCAGAGGAATCAATCGGAGTATTATGAAGAAGAGCAAGCCTCGGCTAAGAAGCAAAAGCGGAATCATGATAGCAACGGCTCTGCCGGGTACGATGATTATACCGAATATTCGGAAGAGGGTCAAAACTCAGGCGATATTGATCAATACGATGGTGTAGACAGCCAAACCAATGATCAGGTTATGGAGGATTCGCAGGGAATTGATAGCGAGCCAGCTGAAGAAAATGACTTGCCAGGACTTCCTGAGGATGCTTCGAGCCTTGCAGATATCAACCCGAAAGATATGAAACCAGGAATGGTAGTTGCCTTCAAGCAGCTTATCATGTCCGAGGCAACAAGCTGGCAGCCGGTTATTTCGGAATACCGAACTGCTGTCGTCAATATTGTTTCTGACAAAAACGAGGTCGAACTGACACTAGCAATACGAGACCGCGAATACCCAGAGAGATACTACAGCCAAGAAACTGGCGAGAGAATTTACGGAAAGTTCGACATGCCCGTAGAGGATGAAGAGGAGGAGGAGGATCTGGATGATGGCTTCAGAGCTTTAGGATTTGCGGAGCTCATGGAACCAAAACTGCTGCAGGCCGAGCCCGTGAATCTGAAGATAAATGGCCTTCCAGAGGCGGTATCTGATAAGGTAACTACCAGCACCGACGAGTCTACCACCCTGGCCCATGAACAACATGATGCACCAAACGAATCCATTGAAACCCCGCAAGTTGCTGATGAGGATAGGATTTCTGTGCAGGATCTACACCAGGTACAAACTGAGGACAACTCTCCGCCACGCCTTCCGTCAGAGCAACTTCCAGCTATCCAAGATTCGACTGAGATAGATGATGATATGGTCGATGTGTCGATCACTGAGGAGTCTCGACAGGAGATATCAGTTCTTATGAGGGAAGCTGGATTTCGGTCAGACATTCCGTCATCCGTCCTCAAGAATAGACCGCAACTTCCCGATACCCCAGGTGATAATAATGAGCTCAGGCGTCTTGCCCAGTCCATGAATGTATCTTTGAACGAAGCGACAACCCCAGAACAGTCGTCGCAAGTATCCCACGTTGAAGACGAGAACAATTCTACGCCCACCCAATCTAATTTATATCCCAAGCTCTCGTTTCCCTCGCCGCTAGCCAGCCAAACCTCAGACCAGGGGCAGCGACAACCCGATTTCCCTACCCCCGGTGAATCGACGCTAGACCGCTTTGGCGACTCCAATTCTTTTCCTCTCAGCCAGGACGGCTTTTCTCTGGGTTCTACGCACACGGAAACTCTAGCAGATGAGCCTCGACTTCCATCTCTGCAGCCGAACCATGCAGCAGCCGCGTCCCAGGCCCCACCGTCCCCTTCGGAACGCGAATCCTCTCCAGAGGACCTTCCAAGTCTCAGCGAGATGTTCGCAACCGCACGTAGCTCCTTTGCTGCGAAACAAGACAATCCACAGCCTGTTGTAGCCCCAACATCTACCTCTCTCGGCGGCAACAAATCATACGAAGATGTAATGGCGAAGCTCGATGCTGAGTTAGACACACGGAGTGCCCCTGACCAGAATTCTGGTGACGTGACCCCCCGAACAAGGTCAGCAGATCGTTTTATGTCGCAGCTTGTAGAGAGCGTACATCGCCAATCGAACGAAGCAAATAGCGTCCCGGCAGGAAGTGCCCACCAAAGCCCCGAACCACAAAGCCAGAAACTCCCCCCCAACAGCAGCCCATTCGTCATCCCCTCCGGCTCGCAGCAAATCGATCTCACCCTCTCGAGCGATGGCGAATTCGAAGCAAATGCAGAGAAAGATGACGACGATGACGAGTACGACCCTAATATGCCCCGTGGGCCGGGTTGGGTGCGGAAGCGGAAGTTGAGGCGGCGGACGGCCGGGAGTACGTCTAACTCCCAGGCGTCGGGGTCGGGGTCGCAGACGCGGACGAGGAGTCAGAGGAGGAGGAGGGCGACGATTGGAGTTTAGGTGGTGTGTGTATAGTAGGGATATGGATCTGGATAGTGTATTGGCGGGGTTTGGTGCCGCTTGTATTTAGTATTATGGGAGTTATGGGCAAGCATGGAGCATCAGTGGTATGGCGGGTGGGATTCCATTTGAACATATGGGGCATGGAAACCAGGGCTGTTAAGTTAATGGAGGAAGACGTGTTGCTTGGATGCAGCTAGCTAGCTATGGAGTTTGTATCATAGCATTTCCCATAGTAATTATGAGATAATTACCTCCTAACTTCACATTATCCCCTATTGCTAGCCTGCCCTGCCTCCCTTTATAGCATGGTAAAGTAGCCAACGAATTTCGACCGTTGAAACGACGGTGTATGATGTCTAATTATTATCTATCCGGCGCATCCAGGCCGACATCCCATCCCAGTGTACCTAATCACCAACTCAGATGATGAAACCCGCCAAAACGCCAACCCAGCTGATATCTTCCCATCTCCAAACACCGAGCAATGCAACCAATTCCCTTCTCGCATTCCTACATCCGTCAAATACCCAGGCCTCTCACGCAACAAACCCCCCACCTCCACTCCCACTCCCACTCCCACTCGCTCCTCCCCCACCACCCTCTTGGTTCGAGTACCCCGGCACCGCGCCCCTCCCCCCCTTCTCTCCCCCAACCTCACTCGGCGAATTCTCATTCGACACCCCGCTATACTCTCTCCTTCCATCAAGCGGGCCAATATCATCAGCCATCGCGTCCTCGTAGCTCGGCGGCGCGTCGCCCATCAGATCCGCGTTCGCGGAGCCCATTTGCGGTGGGTAGAGCGGGTCAATTGGCGGGGCAGCTGGAGCGCCGCTTGGGCGCGGGGGCATGACGGGTGCTTCGTGGGCAGTGGAGGCGGAGGCGGAGGTGGTGGCGGTGGCGGTGCGGTTTGCGAGGGCGTTGAGGAGGGCTGGGGAGGGGGTGACGCCGGAGTAGACTTCGACTGGGAAGCGGAGGGGAACTATTTGATTTTGTGGCTGTATGGGTGTTAGTATAGGTAATCTCAGTTTGCTCCAGCATGCGCATGCTGGGTGACTGAAAATAAAGGGGGTCCGTACCTGAATTTCGCCTGGATATCCATAGCTTAGTACAACACGTATTTGAAGCTCATATGTTCGCGTCAAATTGCAAATGTGGAATGAAGGCGTAACAGTCGGCGGAAGCTGCACACGATCCCACAGATTGTCATCAAGCGTTGTCTCGGTCCCAACTGGATCCCTGGGGGCGCCTATGGCAATGGAGAGACCCTGGAGGTTGACAATCGGGAAAGTGCTCAACTCTTCGCGCATCACATCTTGTGCCCTAACCTCCGTCTTGGCGATAAGATCGACGTGCAAACCGACTAGAAATGTGTACTCAGGGCTATCATTTTGCTTCTTGACAATGATGCGCAAGGGTATCGGTTTCCTGCATACCAAAATCGAGGGGCTAGGCAGTCGAGCATCGACCAAGACCGACGGGGCAACTGGCGACAAAGTGGTTGGCTGGCGTGCAAATATACTCCGTTTCTTACCATTCAACATCGAGCTAGCTTGGAAAGCATATGGCCGCCGCGCAAACGCTTCTGCATTGGACGAGGGAGGCCGTGGTCGCTCGATGGGCATGAACTTGAAGCCGATCTCGTTCCTCCTGTTTTCTTTCCATATCGACGGCCGCTGAACTGTAACTTTGACGAAATATCTTATTTCTGCTTCGCCTGGGAAGCCGCCTAGGGAAGGGGGTAATGGTTTTCTGATATGCGACTGTAGCATCGGCATCTCCATAAGTCCGAGGCGGCCACCCAACCCAACGCCAACGGCTTGCATATTCTTATCGCCGCACATAGTATTAAATCTACGTAAGCTGTTAGTGCGTGGGCTATTTCGACCGTGGGAAGGGTAGTCCGTACGGAATCTTAAACCTAAACGGATACTCGTGATGTCCAGCCCCCAGAGTGAACGATGCCTTGGCGGTTGGGGTTGCACTGGCCACAGACGGAAACACAGTTTGTAGTTTGTACAGGATCTTGTGATTCTCCATAGCTATCCTGCTCCTATCATCGCGCCGCCTTTGCTCATGCGGCATGGGTGGCTTGATCAGAACTGTCCTGCTCTCCCCCTCCAGCTTCACCACGATGGCGGATATGGTCTCATCGGTAAGGAGGTTCAGCACAATCTTGCCGCTTATAAAGTCGAGGTTTGTGTAGAAGGCGTGCGGGTTGTCCAAGTGAACTCGGACGGACATGGCTGGTGCACCGTGGCGAAAGGAATCAACGCTGAGTGCTAGCGACATTGTCAGTGGGTGGTGGTGGCATTTGAGGAGTTTGTTATATAGCTTACAGTTAAAACAGGCAGGTTAAATGACAGTAGCTGTCGTCGGCATAAAACCCCCCCAGTTACTGAGGTTCCAAACCCAGGCGTCAGCCTCGCTGGAATTCGACGTTACCGACGGCGACAAATGTGCTCTCACGGGGTATTGGCTAAGAGGCTCGGAATAGTGAATCAATTGGGAATATTTACAAATAAGGCCAACTGAGGATTTCCGCAGGAGGAGTACGAGGAGGATATAGCGCGCGAAAGATACAATTGCGTTTGTGTGAAGGCTGAAAATAATTCGATGCACTCTCCCCGCCGGGTCCGAAAACAGTATACGAACCCCGAGGCGACCTTCGTCATACCGACAGGGAAGCTTCCACCGTATTGTGACGACAGCTAGTGGCTCGGCTCAGCATTAACGTTAGCCCGAGGTGCCTACGCGCGGATATCAGACCCGTTTTGAGGCATAACCGCCAGCCATAAGGCCGCGTCGCTGACATTGAAACATTTTGCTCAGCCACAGATGACGAGTAGCACATAGCGCCCCATTCGAGACTGGATGAGAACACACGTATCAACATGCAAACTGAGCCTCTCAACAAGCTTTTGTGATAGGGGAAATTAAGGGAGCGCTTGGTTGGCTTTGTGCCTGGGTATCCATTTCTAATCCAACTGCGCCTCAATCACAGCGCGTATGGTACTGTACAGGAGCGAGGCCTGGGCCTCTATGCTTCCCCAAATCGACATGCCGCAGTGTACCGCTATACTGCAGTGGGCGATATACGCCGCTGCTGTCCCAAAGCGGTACTTCAAACCCCCCAAATCCCAATAATCTGCCTTGCCACGCGTAAAAACGTGACAAGTTTTAGAGCACTGTCGTACATTACAACCCTTCTTTGGCTAGCATGTCAGCGATGTCAAGATAGAACGCAATAGCGTTGAACCTCCTCTTCCCACCGTTGATCTTGCTCATGAACACCCTGATCGCGCTCCAATTAATCAGATCCAAGTGGCTGACATCCACCAACGTCCCCTTATACGTGCCCCATTTGCTGCTCCCCACACTCACCAACCCATCGTTCGGTCCCTCCATCTTCTCCACAACCTTATGGGGTTGCTTAAACGCGCTCCAAAAACTCGGCTGCACGTCTGCGCCATAGGAGAAGTACCGCACGCCAGGCTTATCAGGCGTCTTCGGATTGAACTCCTCGATCATGAACTTAGTAGTTAGCTGGCGGAAGGCCCCCGTTCCCAATCCCACGCCCTCGAACATCTTGTACAGGGTCGGTAGATTCGCCGGACCAATCTCCTCAAACATGAAGTCCGCAAAGGCAGACCCGCGATGTGGCGTCGCAACGGTTGTCAAGGACAATACCTCGACATTCTCGGGCTTGAGTCGTGAGATCATATACCGCGCATCCAGCCCTCCCATGCTATGAGCGATGATATTGACACTCCTCCCATTCGCCTTCCGCGCAATATCCTGGCCGAGCTTGAGAGCGCGCTCTTCAATGCTCGCAGATGGCGGGACCGAGGCTGTTATAACTTCGACGCCGTTGGCCTCCAATGCCTCTACAATCCCGCGCCAGTATTCAACACCGGGGATGAAGTCGCCGGCAAATTTGAGCTTGTCAAAGCCCATCAAGCCATGGGCAAGCACAATTGGGTATTTCGGCGTAGCTGTGGCCTTCGTCAGAAATGTCCATTCGGTTGTAGTTAGGAATTGACGGTAAACGTACCATATTTCTCTCTAATAGTCGCAAAATCATCTTCAATAGCTCTTCCCAAATCATTTATCTTAGGATCGCTGCTCGGGCTTTCGGTCTTTTCCCGAAGTTGAGGGGTCCTATGAAAGCCGCGTATCTCCCGTCGCACATAGTATAGAGATGGAGCATATATGCCCGGACGGCATGTATATATTGGCGCATTGCATGGGAGCCATCTTGGGCGGAGATGGCGAGCTAGTACTGTCATCGTTCTATAAATCTGCACATTGGAAAGGAAGTTGCGATGCCATTGATGCCCATCGCGACTGCCATGTGAAGTGGCGGTTGGAAAGTGGAGCTAGACATTTTCGGCAGTGACGTAGATGAAGGTCCGAGGATCCAGAAGTCTAGGACCGTGCATGACAGGCACAAGAGGCTTACAACAGCCTCCAAACCTTGTTGCAACTCAAGTTATTTGCAACTATGAATAAAGTAGAGACTCTTAATGACTCGGGAACCTTTGGACATTTTAAAGCCGGTTGCTTAGAAATTATGTCAAAGGGATGAATTCTATCGGCTCCGTTCGTAACAAAATCCGAATAGATGTCACAGTTGTCGTTTTTGACTCCAGGGGGGGTCAGGATCAATATAGATATAAATTCGGGGTCTCAAGGTTTGAGCTGCATCGGCTTTAACCAAGTGGTGTTGGAGAAGATGGAGTAGTTCAACTCGTAGAGTGCAACGCTGCATTGATAACTCTCCAACTTCTGTAGTGAGCCACATCTATAATAACGCTCTCAAAACACCTCGTTTCCTCAACCTTGCAGCCCCAGCCCAGAGCGTCTACCCGAAGCGCGCCGCGGCTCCAGGCTTAGTCTTCAATAAACCCCCATCGCCGTCACTAGAGCTTGCATCTATACAGGCACCTCAACACGCTGTGGGACCTGTGGGTTCACATCCGTAACCCCCTTCAACAGTGCCTTGACCACCTCATCTGTCCCAGTCTTCCCTGCCTGCTTGATCTCCTTCACCTGCGCCTCAGCCTCCTTGTTCGCGTCCTCTTCGGCCTGCTTGTTTCCGCTTGTGTGCTAGGGTTCGAGTCAGCATGACTATTCTCGCCAAAGTATATTTGTTCAGTGAATCGCAGGATTGATGGAGCATTGGAGCATAGGCCCAGTGCCATGCGCTGCAAAGGAGTCATCAGTGGCTTGGGCTTCTGAGACGTACCTCAGACTCGAACTTCTTGAACTCGGCCTCCTTGGTCTTACGATATGTGTCGATCTCCTTCTTTGCCTCGTCCCTCGCCTCCTTTATGCGCTTTGTGCGGTCTATATCCATATCAGTTCACTGATCTATACGATGTCTCTACGCTGAGGTGGGCGTATTCGAATGACATACACTCTCTCGCTGCAGAAACGTTAGCACAGCACATGTAGTATCATCTTCCAAGACCACAAACCTCTCTGGACAATCTTCTGTGCTTCTCTCTCCGCCTAGATAGCATTAGTTCCATTCCCAAGCTCTCGATTCACCAGGCAGCTTACATCCAGCAGCGTCTGGATACCAGCTGAGTTCTGGGCCGACTGTATTCCCATCGTTAGCCATCATCCCAAGCCACCCAAGAGCAGTCTATCTCACCATCTTGCAGTCTCTGCCAGCGAATTTGCAGAATCGTAGAGTGTTCAAGTGGTACAGAATCGATCACGCGTTGACATTCGAAGCTCTGTCGTTATCGCGGGCTGGGTCCTAAGGTACGTCGTCTGAAGCTCCACTACGGCGGACCCCTGCTCGGCATTTTCCACCTTCGCAAATCGCTACTTGGAGGGTTGCACTTCACGGACCTGACAACAGAGTTTCTCGAATTCTACAAACCATTGCCTGCCCCAACACGCTGGGATAATTGTCACGATGTCACGAGCAAGCAAGCTTACCCTCGCGGGAACGTCGCTGTTTGCGCTCAGCACGGTCTTCTTCGTGCATTTCCAGCAACAGGCTGAGAAATCCGTATGTTACAGCTCCCTCTCTTCTCCCCACCACCCCCCCCGCATTTCCCAAGCTCCAACTCACCCTCCTTCCTTCCCAATGCTGGGGCCCTATGTCCAATTCCCTATATCTCATCATTCCAGCTCCTCAGACATAAACTAACTGTCCCAGGCAATGCACGCCGGCGTCGTCCGGGATATGGAGCAGCAGCGCATCAAGAAGGAACGGCAACTTGACTTCGACATGCAGAAAGCCCTGGAGGAGAGCTACAAGAAAATACAAACCGTCCATGACGGCGGAGGTGCGCCTGAACCGCCCAAGCCTGGAGAGGTGGGGGGTGGCCAGTGACGAAGCTTGGTTCGCTGTGAGAGTGCAGTGACGGGTAGTCGCAAGGAAGGAAGCCCGTGTATAAACATGCATGTACAAACAGCAAAGATGTTAGACGGATGCAATGGGGATGTACGATACTCTGGGATATAATGTATAGCATTGGGCGGCGTCAAGGTTGGGAGTTACATATGGAAACCAAACGGGTAGAAGAATCTCAAAGATAGACAGACATAGGGACTTGTACATTATTGAAGGTCCATAACCTGTATTGTTTCGAATAAACACCTCTCTTGTATTATTCCGAACTATTCTACAAAAAGGTAGCACTATATTTGCCTTTAGCTCTCCTTTTCTTGCCTCCGCAGCCGACTCGCTTTCGCTGTATGACAATAAATGCAGGAAAATTGCATCTCAGCACCTGTTTCCGGTGTACCATTCTTTATACTCTCCTGGGGCAATAAACCCAAGCACCCAACTCCATATTATGCAAAGACCCGAACCCCCACCTTCTCACCGTACCAACGGTGCCGTCACTCACGTATCTTTGCTGGTCTTTCTTTTGTTCTTCCCCCCATCGTACATGCCTGCTTTTCGTCGTGGTAGCGTAGGGATTCCCACAAATTTACCGGACGCTCACTCCCGACCTATTGGTGAACATTCTCGCGGCGATGTTCATCGACGCCAACTCCTGGAAGAGAAGCTTCGTCGCGTATGGGATGTGCACCTGCGAGATCTTTGTCTTGTTCCTGCAGGGCCTACACTCGAACGACTGCGTGTTCAGTTTCCTAAAGAATGGTCAGTACAAGCCGTTATATATCCACAAAGAAGCAGAGAAAACTTACGCGATTGGTGTCATAAGGCCACAGATGTCGCAAACGTGCACTCTAAAAGCGTCCGACACCTCGAACAGTCTCTCCTTCAAAAACGCACTTGCGCCATGAGAAATCATGCAATCACGTTCCATCTCTCCGAAACGCAATCCACCATCTCTGGCACGACCCTCCACAGGTTGCCTCGTCAGAATTTGAGTTGGTCCTCTGGCTCTGGCGTGGATCTTGTCGTCGACCATATGTCTCAGACGCTGGTAGTATGTGGGACCCAAGAAGACCTGCGCAACAAGCTTGCGGCCTGTGTGCCCGTGATACATGATCTCGAAGCCACGGGACTGGTAGCCCATATCACGAAGACGCGACGAAACGCTGTCAACAGTGACATCCGTGAAGGGAGTGGCGTCGCCCTCCTTTCCGATGAGCGAAGCAACCTTTGACAACTGACACTCAATCAAATGAGCAATTGTCATACGAGAAGGAATGGCGTGCGGGTTGATAATCAGGTCAGGCACAATACCCTCGCGGGTGAAAGGCATATCCTCCTGGCGGTAAGTGATACCAATTGTTCCCTTCTGCCCGTGACGAGAGGCGAACTTATCACCAATTTGAGGAATCTTCGTTGTCCGCATGCGCACCTTGACGAAGCGGAGACCTTCGGCGTTGGTGGTGATCAAGACTTGATCGACGATACCATTCTCCGTACTACGGAGGGGAGTCGATGCATCACGCTTGGTATGCGACTTGGTGCGCTGCCCAAGTTCCTCCGCATCAGGCGGAAGCGGCGCGGTTTTACCAATAATGATATCCTCTCCAGAGATTCTGACACCAGGAGCAACAATTCCGTCGTCGTCCAGTTTGTCATAGGTTCCGTGCTTGAGCTTGAGAGTATCGCTACGGAAAGGCTTTTCGAACTGCTCAACCACATTCATACCGATCCTCTTTTCTTGATCGTGGTAAGCTCTGTAGAACAAACTGCGGAAAAGGCCACGATCGATACTACTCTGGTTCATAATGACGGAATCTTCCTGGTTATAACCAGAGTAGCAAAGAATGGCAACAATGGCATTTTGGCCAGCAGGCAGCTCACGGAACTTCAGATATTCCATAGATCGAGTGATAGCAAGCGGCTTTTGCGGGTAGTAGAGGATATTGGCCATGGTGTCCATACGCTGATCGAAATTCGTAAGGAAAACGCCCATGGCCTGTTTACCCATAGCCGACTGGTAGGTGTTACGTGGAGACTAAATATGTTAAGCATTCGTGTTTTAACCATAAAAATATGTATTTGCTTACCTGATTGTGATCCGGGAAGGGAATAATGCTGGCGCAAATTCCCAGAATCATAGATGGATGAATTTCACAGTGCGTATACACCATCGAAGTTGCCTTGGGCTTTGTCTGCACTCTGGCGTTGATAGAGTCTTCCGGCCCCGTCGCTACTGTATATCCTTGTCGAGCCTTTCTCCCATCCTCGAGGTCCTGTGGTGTCATGACAATCATAACCGTTTCTTCTTCTTCCGCATCTAGATACTCAACCACACCGTCGTTGATGAGGCCCTGGAAACCATAGTAGCCACGTTCCTCTTTCTCCTCGAGGTCCATGTTATTTGGCAATGCCAAATCATCCTCAAGCCTCCTAATATGCTCAGCATTGAAAACCAGTTTGCCGTTATTCTCGCTGTCGGTTTTGTTATCGACAACGAAGAGAGGTCGGCAAACTCTCCCAGCATCCGTGAAGATCTTGAACTCTCGGTCACGAATGTCACGAATCAACGAGACTTCGTGGGAAATCAAAGAGCTTCGACGAAGATCCTGAACTGTTTCCACAAGATGAGAAGGATCGCGGTGGACGCCGACCCAAACACCGTTCACGAAGACCTTTGTTGCATTTGGCGATCTTAGGGGTTCATACTCCTCCAAGACTTCCATGCTTCTCTGGATCATGAACTCAATAATAGGCTCACTGGGTGTGCCAACAGTGACGTAGCACATAAGGGCGAGATTCTTGACCAAACCACAGGCTTGTCCTTCGGGTGTCTCTGCCGGACAAACGAGACCCCAATGGGTATTGTGTAATTGACGCGGCTTGGCAATCTTTCCGTCTCGACCGATAGGGGTGTTTGTTCTCCGCAAATGCGATAGTGTGGATGCGAATGTGTATCTGTTCAACACCTGGGACACACCTGCCGTCGAGCTTGCTGCCTTCTTCTGGTCGCCCCAGTTTCCTGTGGCCAAAGAATATTTCAAGCCATTAGTTAGGGTGGTAGCCTTGATACCCAGCGCGGGGTTAAATTCCTTCTTGTTCTCTACACAGCGTTGGATGTACTTGTAAAGATCTCCGGTCAGCTTGCGGAACAAATTACGGAATAGCTTCGCCAGAAGTGGACCAGCAAGATCCAGTCTCTTCTTTCCGAAATGATCACGATCATCGGTTTCCCGACGTCCTAACGCGCATTGAAGCAGCTTGTGGACCATGTATCCGAGGAAGAACGCCTTCCTGGTTTCACTGCCCTCCTTCTGAGAAATATGAGGTAGCAACTCCTTCTGCATAATATCCCTGGCATGCTTAATACGCTTGTCTCTCGGTACGCCCAGAGACTGGCCACGCTTGCCGATGAAATCAAGGGCAACTTCGCGATCTTGAATGACGAAAGCCTCCTCAATACATGGCTTTAACATCTCCAACATTTGAGTATCTTTGCGGTCATAACAGACGTGGTTGAGAATATCCTCGTCAGATACAACACCAAGAGCACGGAATACCACAGCTATCGGAATATCAGACTTGATATATGGCAGAGTAGATTTAATCGTTTGTCCAAAGCTGCCTCTTTGCGTATCACCCTTAGAGTGCAGCTTGATGGTGAGAGATGAAATAAGCCTTGAGCCTTTCTCCAGAGCGCTTCTGATTTCGGCAATAAAAGGCGTAGGACTCGGCGGCGGCTTCTTAAAGACTTGAACGATATTTGCTGCACTGCGCTCCTGGGCGATCAATACCTTCTCACTCCCGTTGATGACGAAGTATCCTCCTTGATCGTATGGGCACTCGTTCCACCCGTATAGCTCTTCGTCGTCCATATCTTTCAAGTTGCAATACTTGGACTTGAGCATAATGGGAAGCTTCCCAATGAAGAAGGGTTCTGCTGTCACTGGACGTTCATTCGCTGGTAGTTTAGCCGCCTCTTCTTGAGACATTGACTGGTCTTCGATTTCCCACACAACCTTGGTTGGATGGTCTCCGCCAGCGGCCAGTTCGGCTTGCTCGTCCTCATCAAGCTCGTTTAGGGGAGTTGGGCGTTCAACGGCAATCGAGACCTTCTTGTCGAGATGGATATATAGCGCACTCGAGTATGTAAGGTTACGTAGCCGCGCCTCTTGTGGAAACAGTCGCGCAGTCGTTCCATCACCCTCGGTCATCATGGGTTCCGCAATAAACACCGTCCTGAACTTGATTTCATAGCGGCGAAGTTGTATTGGCTCGCCGTTAACTGGAGGTGGGTTGTTTTGGTCCAAGGTAAGCTGCGAATTCTCGTTGATCAGATCCTGCATGGACGTTGAAACAAACTCGTCGAAGGAGTCGAGTTGTTGAGACACAAGCCCCTTCGACTCGAAGAACGAAGAAATGACTGTCCAACAAGCCTCCGCTGTGATTGTTGGCTCTTCGGCCTCTCCCTCAAATTCATATGCATCCTCATCGTATTGATCCTCCAGGTTATCCATCTTGAGACGAAAGTTGGCGAAGTATAAAGGTGAGGTCGTGGTGGCGCGTCGTCGTCGAGTGTGAGGTTGACTTTCAGCGCTTCTGCGCGCCTCGCCACAAGTTGCGGCTGTCCCGGAAAAGAGGTATCGATCTGAAAGTGTGCAGTGAATTCGTTCAGACTGACAACAGTGAGGCCTGTGGTAGATGTAGGTTTGACGGTCACCTCCTCGTCGAGGTGTTAGCTATAGTCAATTATTTGAGCCTCCTGCGGCGATCGACTTGAGTTGCGCGCGAAACCAAATTTGGGATCGCGCGACGACAGCAACGCACGTGATATCGCCTTCCCAACTTCAGGCCTGAAATTTCAGGTATGATGATAAAACAGCAAGGGGCCGAAATAGGTACCCGTAACTTATTTATGCTCGAAGCTTCACTTAGACCAAACTTCATGGCAAAGGTTCTTACTTGTCAATTCATCTCTCATCTATACAACCACTTAAATTGTAGCTATTTCTACCTCATTCTACTCAAAGATTCAAATAGAAGGTAGAGTAGTCAAAGGCATGATAACACACTAATAAAACCAGGTCTAGCTTTGTGGCATGCACGCCCGCCATCTTGTAGGTTGGTTACAAGAATAAGCTCATTCTCTATGTACTCTATAGATAGACACACAAATACTAATTGCAGAGCACATATCTATACCTTGCCTTTCCGTCCTCCATATCAACAATCGCTTGATTTGCATCCTTCATATCTCTCTTCTCGATAAATGGATGGATGTTGTTCTTCGCAGCAAACTCCAGCATCTCGCTGAGCTCTCCTGGCGAACCAATAGAGCTTCCTTCTATCTTAACGGCCTTTGCAATCAACGCTCCAATCCTGAAACTGGGAATAGCCTCCTCTGGCGCACCAACTTGGATGTATCGTCCGTTGGTGCGTAGTAGTTGGAGATATTTTGATAGAGGCATCTTAGCGTCGGAGACCGTGGATATAATGATGTCTAGCTTGCGCCTGTTCTTTTTTGCCCAGTCTGGGTCATCCTGCGTCGCGATAAACTCGTCGGCTCCCATCTTCAGTGCGTCCTCTTTCTTCGAGCTTCCGCGCGAAATGGCAACAACCTTATCACAGCCAAGTGCCTTTGCCCACAACAAGCCAAAATGACCCAATCCTCCAATTCCAACGATCCCAACAGTCTTTCCCGGGCCAGCGCCAGCTTTTTTGAGAGGAGACCACATAGTGACGCCTGCACAGAGCATCGGAGCCGCTTCGGCCGAGTCCAGCTCTTTTGGAATCTGGACAGCGAAGTGGCCGGGCGCGCGCACATATTTTGAGTATCCACCATATGACTTGGAGCCATCGGGGTACTTGCCACTGTATGTACCCACCATCCTTGTGCAATAGTTCTCGAGTCCGTTTGAACACTCATAGCAGCTGGATTTCAGACACGAGCCAGATTGTGCACCAACTCCCACACGATCCCCGACTTTAATGTTCTTGACATTTTTGCCTACCGCAACGGCCTCTCCAATGATTTCGTGGCCAACGCAGCATGGATAAATTGAGGGTCCCTGGAACAGCCATTAGCAATCTTCGCTGTATTCCAGAGGGTGCATTCTTACCCAGCCACTGCGGAGTGTGTGTATATCAGAACCGCAGATACCGCAATGCGAGACCTTAATATCAACATCATCCTCCGTCCACGACTTCGGTTCGAATTCGCCCCACACCATCTTTCCCGCCGCTGCAGTCTTGTCTAACCCAAGCCATCCCTCGAACTTGTAATCTGTTGCCTTTGTCGCCCGTGGTGCTTGAAGATGGCCGGCGATGGATTGGGCTCTCCTGGAGGCGCTCGACGGGTCTGCTGGGGACGCCATGGTAAAATATATGATAATAGCTCACTACTCTCAGCTCCGCCTTGTAATTCGAGTCTTAAGAGGCTCCTGCTCGTTGTCGGCGGTGCCGTGCGCTTCGGTGGTGCTGTACCTAGTACAGTGGCAATAACAAGGCAATTCTGGAACTAATGCAACCAAAAGACTTGTATATGCAACTTAGAAAAGGGCTATGAGGATTCGCAAAAAATATGACCGGTACTGGCACTTCAAATAGAATAAGAGAGTCCCGCGTTCAGAGCTACTACAGCCATGTGGGACATTTCAACAGGGATTTAGCAATGCCGAGGCATTCCCCGCGTCACGAATCGGGTCCAAGGCTATACCGACGATCCGAGCCGAAAATAAACCACGCCAGGATATATATACTTGAGTCTAGCCCATATGTTCTCCATTCACAGGAATTGGAGATTGATGAAGGAAATAGGCAGTTAGAGGTCTCATATGTCCCACCATTGTATGTGTAACTGTTTAGAGCTAGGCTAGTTGAAGATAAAGTTGCGGCTGTAACTTCCCCAGAAACTTTACCGGCCCGATAAATGATCCGTTATCAGTACTCCTGCCACTATCAGACCCAAAGCTTGAACCATCAACCAGTGATTGCTGTGCCCTGGGACAGCTTCACGAATCATGGCTGCAGTTCAGCAACGCGTCTTAAACTGGCTGTACAGCGTGCTTACAAGTGTATGGAGTTGTTTTACTTACTTAATGGTCAGCATTGACGATAACAGGAATACCAAGATGTCAACCGGACCTACCATGACGTGGCCCAGGCCCTTTCACATTACTCCAGTTTAAGTCCAAAGACCGAAGTTTATAGTGAGGCAGCCTGTTCACTATTTGATGGAGACAAATGCTAACGGGCTCCAGCTTATGAAAACGGTGTATCTGAGCTCCTGCTTCAACTGTCAGGCACTTTGCCTGTCGCATTTCGAGGGACGACCTATCGCTTCCCCGTTACAGTATGGATACCCCACCAATATCCACGGGCTGAGCCTGTGGTATACGTTTCACCCGCAGAAGGGATGATGGTGAGGGCTGGCCAACACGTTGATCCGCAAGGGCGCGTTTATCATCCGTATCTGGCTGGATGGGCAGAATTTCATGACGTGAGTGTGGCATTTTAAGGCAACAGTTCTCATACCTGTGTATAAACTGACCATATGACACAGAAATCTAACATACTCGACTTCCTCGCTATATTACGAGATGTATTTGCGAAAGAGCCTCCTGTGGTCTCCCGACAATCACAGAACACCCCCGTTGTTTCGCCGCGGCCGCAATCAATACCTCCACCAGTCCCACCTCTTCCCCCGAACATAGCAAAATCTCCAGCCCCTCACCAAAACGCCATTGCTCCCCAGCCTCCGCCACCGCCTCCAAAGCAGCACGAACCTATCGCACAGCAGCCTCAAGCCCAGCCTCAACCGCCACAAACAAGCAACTCAGGGCCGCCATTGCCTCCTCTTCCTCCATCTGCCAATCCACGGTCAGCTCAGCCACCCACCCCTCACCATGACCAGTACACCTCCAACGCACCTCAACGCCAAAGTAACCTCCGTTATGAGTCTGCTCCTCCACTTCCTCCGCAGCCTCAGCCTCATACAGGACAGCACTACCAGAGCCCACCTTCCGACCCTCGGCAAGCACCCCCCCTCCATGGTGCACCATATGGAACGCCTCCAACACAATCTCACTATCAACAACCCTCAAACCAACCCCAACCACCTCCACAATACCAACAACAACACCAATCCTGGCAACAACAACCCCAGCCAAAACCCAAAGCCCCCATCCCCGACCTCCTCGACGACACCACCCC
>JPKC01002505.1:0-37047 GCA_000750925.1 Pseudogymnoascus sp. VKM F-4518 (FW-2643)
AGGAGGGGGGGAGGGGGATGTTGGGGGATTTTTTGATTGTGAGTGGGTTGGTTTTTGGGGGGATTGCGGCGCCGTGGTGGTGGCCTAGGTTGTGGGGGAAGGGGGAGAGGAGGAAGGATAGGGAGTAGATATGGAGGGGGTGTAGGGTTCATACGTGGATTCTATGTGTATATTACGTAGTAGCATTGGACGAGTCACGCGCACAGTTTCATGGGTATTAAGGATAGATTTCTCTACCTAACGTACACCGTACACCTCAGCTCTATCTGCTAGATCGATACAACCGGACCACACAGCCGTCCACGCCAGTATTTCAAAGTTATGTGTATGTTCTCGCAAGTCCCAAGATGGATTAATCTATGCCTCGAAGGTGAAAGAAGCGCCGATCTATGAAACATTAGCCGGGGGGATCTTGAAACGAAGCAATGCGCGCTGATGAAACACTGACCTTGTTTGGCGAAGAGTCGAGCTTCTGGGTGTCGAAGGAAGCGCCGAGACCCAGGGTGACGCCCTCGCGGAGGAGAACGTTGTAGGAGACGGCAGCGATACCGCGGTCGTTGATCTTGGCCTTGGTGAAGGACAGGGGGTCGATGCGGTACTTGGAGGCGACCTCAAGACCGACGTTGGAGCCGCTCTTGGAGTCCCAGATGGCCTTGGCACCGGCCTCGACCTGGGAGTTGACCTTGTGGTAGTACGAGGCGGAGAAGACGCTCAGGTTGTTGGAGGCGATGATGGAGGCGGTGTAGAGGGGCTGTTGGTAACCGACACCGAGGGAGTACTTGGTGACGGCGGCCTTCTGGACGTCGTAGCCGGCCTCGGCACCGACGAGGAAACCATCGTGGCCGATGACGGCGTCGAGGTTCGCGGTTGGGCCCTTCAGGAGGTCGAAGAAGGCACGGGTGTGGAAGTTGGGCTGCTTGAAGTGCAGGTTGAGCTTGACGCCCTTGGCCTGGGTGGAGGGGAAGAAGTTGCCGAGAACCTCAGCCTTGAGGCCCTTGGCGATGTTGTCGTTGAGCTCGATCTTGGACTCGAGGGCGTTGGCAGTGTTCCAGGTCTGGGTGACGGTCAAGCCTGCGCGTCGATAGATTATTAGCAACCGTGCTAAACCAGATTGGAAATAAATGAGGTAGTTGGGTGAGCTCTTCTTGTCAAAAACTCGCGCGGTTAAGGAAGGCCGCAAGTAATTGCCCAAGGGAGGCTTGAGGGGAGTTCTTGTGGGGGTTATACCGGATGGCTTGTCGGTGTACTTGGCCTCGAGCTGGTGGAGATGGTCAGTTGGTGCCCTCGCAAAGCGCGCAGATTGGGGGAGGACATACAGCGCCGGTGGTGGTCTTCTCCTGGGTGCTCTTTCCATTGACCTTGAAGGCAACACCGTTGGCGGTGGTGCTCTTGACCTCAAGGGTGGCGGCTGAGGTGTGGTAGAAGTCCTTGTTCAACAGCTAGAAATGCGGCATTAGCTGTCGGTCTCTCGGTCCAGGATCACATCACGAGAATGAATTTGTTGAGCTTCAGTCGCGTCAGGTCTTACATCGTTGGACAGCTTCGCAATGTCGCTGAATGCTGGGATAGACATCTTGGCTATAATATGAGTTGAGAAAGGTTTGAGAAGGTGATGAGTTTATGAGAAGTTGAGGTTATTGAGATGGGAAGAGGTGGTGAGTCTGTTGAACAGGAAGGGGTTTGGAGCTTTCGAGTTTCGGCCTTTCACGCAATTGGAGTACCGTACAAAGTAGGAAATTAATGGCCAATGCGTGACCAGGCGGAAAGAGTCGGGGACTACGAACGTGAGGTGTTGATTGGCCCAGAGACCAGAGTTCTTCAAACGGTTAAGCGACTAGACCCCAACAATGCAACATCGTGACATCGTGACATTTTGAAACCGCGGCAGAACGGAGAAATACTGAAAGTAGAGTTGTTTCGATCTATTTACGTCGTTGATCGTCCATTCCGTCTTCTTACGTCTTATTACTTTCTCCTCTGACTCCATCATCAACCTGAAAGATGGCTGACAAGGACGCCGGCACCCCGCGAGTCTTCCTCGTAAGGCACGGTAAAGCTCCATTGCTTGTTTATGCGTGAATTGCGACGGGAGACTCATTTTCAGAGCCCGCCTTCACTTTCCTCAACCCATCGGGCTAACCCCAAACAAAGGCCAGACAGAATGGACCATCTCCGGTCAATGCACCGGTAGTACCGACATTCCTCTGACCGCCGTCGGTGAGAGCCAAGTGCTCTCATCCAGCAAAGCTGTGGTGGGGCAGGGCAAGCTCATCGACCCCTCCAAGCTCACCAAAGTCTTCATCAGCCCACGCACTCGCGCCCAGCGAACCTTCGAGCTCCTGTTCGACGATGCTGCCAAGGAGGCCTTGAAAGAGAAGGTTGAAATAACGGAGGATATCAGGGAGTGGGAGTACGGAGCTTACGAGGGCGTGACGCCGACGGATATCCGCAAGCAGCGCAAGGAGAAGGGCTTGGACACGGAGAGGCCCTGGGACATCTGGCATGATGGCTGTGAGGATGGAGAGTCCCCGACCGAGGTTGCCACTCGGCTGGACGAGCTGATTGCGAAGATCAAGCAGCTACAGGCGCCGTCTATGGATGGCTGGAGACCGGCGGACATCGTGGTGATTGCCCATGGACACAGCTTACGGGCGTTTGCCAAGCGATGGATTGGGTTCGAGATGGGGATGAGGCTGCCTCTGATGTTAGAGCCGGGTGCGGTGGGTGTGCTGAGCTATGAGCACCACAAGGTGGACGAGCCGGCGTTGCTCCTGGGGGTCAATCTTGGAGCTTCGGAGTAATGAGATAAACGAGTCATGATGAAATGAGCAGCACTATGCCACTGATAGTGAGGCCCGTTCGCAAGACTTTGGTGATGACAATTGTTAGGGAGTGCAACCAGGCATGAATTGTACTGTACGGCACAGTCGGCAGTATGAATCCCACGTGCGGGGGGTGCGGGGTGGGTGGGAGAGCAGGAACATTCATCCAGAAGGTGACGAACGATTCTTTCTGCGCCCTTTACATGTGCACGGGCAAGTCAATGAGCGAAGCTCTCTGCTCTGCGCCGTTTTACACATCATCGCTTTCCAAGTGAGGTAATGCGCATACGCAAGGGTTTCACGATTGTGGCGGGGTATTGAAGATTCTTTGCTCCCCTCCCTCCCGCCAATCGCGGCGCAAGCCCGCAAGCCGTCCCGCCTTGGCCACGACGCAACATTCTAGGCGTTTATCATAATGCCATAGCAGGAAAGCTCTGCAGGTACAACAGAGCCTAGAAGCACGTAATCGTCCGGAAGCAGGAATCAAGAACCAAGGTCTGCTGGCTGTAACTGCTTCGAGTTGGCGAGTCAGACTGGGGTGTGCCCTGCATTCTTGATTTCCAAGACGGATCGAGAGGTGTGTGGTGTGGTTGCTGCAGGTTGGTGTGCGTTGCTTTGCTGTGGGTTGGTTTGATTCCAGTCAGTTTATTGGGTGGTGTATAGGCTGGTGTGGTGCAGTAGATTCAAGTGATAGTTCACTGTGTCTCCACGACTTGTCACTTTTAAGTACATGACTTACTGTGAGGGAAGAACATGGCTTATTGCTACACGGACGTGACAAAGTGTGCAGTGTCTGGAGTGTCTAGAGTGTCTCCAGTGTCTCCAACCTCTCCAGTTCCCACCTCAGCTCCCAACCACAAATCCCTCCACACATGGCATTCCATATCCGATCGGGGAGATGGAGAGATGGTTGGTAGTGGAGTGACCTTGCTCTGCCATAGAGCGGCAGTACGATTGAGTGGTACCATTGCTAGCACCATAGTTAGCAATAGTTAGCACCACAATAGTAGCACCATAAGGTGGATGACCGTTTGAGCGATTAGGGATTCTAGACTTTCGAGAATAACGGGGCTCCTGATTCGAACAGTGGGCTGTTGGTCCATACGAGGCAACGATAACCCTGCACACGGGAAATACCATGTGTGGGCTATATGTGTTGTTTTGTGTGTGCTGCGCAGTAGCATCCCATGAAAATTCGGACGAAATATGGGCCATTCTGAAACACACGGTCGGTCCCATTGGCTGGGTGTTAGGGTTAATGTGTGTGCTATACGGTATTATTCGGCAAAATACGGTCTGTCGCTCCCCTGGACGGGCGATCTTTTAACGAGCCTTTAACAAGCACTTTAGTCAGGTACACAACATCCCAACCAACCAATCGCACGAGCTCCAGTTTTCGCTTTTTTCGTGTACAACGGTACTTCCTGCAAGGCAGTGCAGACAGTGCAGATCCACTTCTCCACTCTCTGGCAACCCTCTGCCACTCTCTGCCACGCAAATGCCTGTCTCCCACCCTCCTCCCACCCCCGTCAACACAAGCCAGCGCACCCAAGCGCACCCAGGCGCACCCAGGCACACTCATTCTTTCGCCCCCAGCACCCAACAGCTTAAAGGAACTCGAGATCCTCCAATTTCACTCTTTCCCTCCTTCAACCCACCACGAAACTTTCATCTTATTCTACCCCAAGGCTCGACGCCAGTGTATCTGTGATCACACATTCATTCAAATCCAAATCAAATAACTTAAGAGATAACGCTTCTCAAAACACAATCCTTGAATCGCCAGTCGATCATCAAAATCGCACATACACAACAAAACACATAAATCAAAACAACACCAAAACCAAAACCCCAACAACCGCAATCATGCAATACAGCTTTGTCGCCGTCGGAGCCATGCTCCTCGCCACCGTGGCCTCGCAGCCCCACGGCCACTACAACCGCCACGCCCGCCGTGCCCCCGTGGTCACCAACGTCGTTGACGTCTACGAGACGGTCATGCTCACAGCCACCGTCTGGGTCGACGAGCAGGGCAACACCATCTCCTCCCCCGTGACCGGCACCGCCGCATCGACCGTCACCGGCGCGCCCCAGACCACCGTCAAGCCCGGCGAGTTCAACGAGCCCACCTCCACCGCGGCGCCCGTCGTCCCGACCCCATCCTCATCCTCCGAGGCCGCCCCGTCCGTCCCAGAGACCACCACCATCCAAGTCTCGTCGGTGTCCGCCCCGGCCCCCGTCGTCCCCACCAGCGTCGCTGAGCCCGTCGTCACCACGCCCGCCGCGGTCTCCACCCCCGACGTCGCCACCCCCGTCGTCCCCTCCTCCGTCGCCGCCACCTCCTCCGTGGCCGCCACCCCCAGCGGGTCCTCCGGCGGGGAGTGCAACTCCGGCTCCCCCTGCTCGGGCGACATCACCTTCTACGAAGCCGGACTCGGCGCCTGCGGCCTCACCAGCGACGGCGCCTCTGAGAACGTCGTCGCGCTCCCGCACGAGTTCATGGGCACCCAGAGCAACGGCAACCCCTTCTGCGGAAAGACCGTCACCATCGAGTACGGCGGAAAGACCGTCCAGGCTACCGTCGTCGATAAGTGCATGGGCTGCGTTGGCCGCGATCTCGATCTCTCCAACGCCGCCTTTGACGGTCTCGGAATCGCAGAGAGCGTCGGCCGCACGACCGCTGATTGGTACTTCAACTAAGCGCCTCGTGGCGGCGTCGCGGGCGGGGCGGATGAGCCGAGCTCTCTGGCCTCGTCGTCGCGGCGACGGTGGCGCGTGGATGCGCATCGCGAGTTCGATGCGGGACCACGGCGTTTGGTTTGGGAACCGGGGTTATAGACTGGCTACGGAAATAGAACAGGCGTCATTTTTGGGGGAAAAAAACTTCATTTAAAACCGGATCATTCGGAATTAAAACCAAGAACACCACTCATCGATCCTTCAGTTGACTGGAGGTTGGTAGGGGGGCTTGGGAAGGGGGAAGGGTTTTTAGGCCCGCCTTTGTTTTCTTTTACGAATATCATGAAAAAAACACGATTATACTTTTGGGCCTGGCGCACTGCGGGGAGGGACGGCGCTCGAGTTTACCGGACGGAGCATGGGACAGGTTCGCAAATGTCCTTACTGGCAAGGCTTCGGGGTTGGCTTGGGAGTTGCACTCTTTTTAGACGGTGTGGGAAAGGCGAAAGGGGGGGTTGTGTGTTGAAGACTTACTTCTGGTGTATATATTATACAAAACACGTGTGCGGATTTCTCACGCTTTGTGGGGATACAATATCACTTTCTTTCACATACTTTATGATGTCTTGCTTGCTTTGTGGATTGTGATTGTGATTGTGAGAATGAGAAGGAGGGGGGATTGTAACCCCGCCGGTTTGTTTACCCCGCGTCCCCTCATCTGCAACATCCCGTCTTGTCATAGTCACCTGGCACAACACAACATAACAACACAACATGGAAGCTGGCCTATCTTGCCTACTGACGAAATTAACATGTAAACATCATCTACTGACATCCTAACGGTCCGTTAAAGCAGTCCTGACGGGCCGTAAACGTTTTTAACGGACCGTTAACCGTTTTCGCGCACTTTTCAGCTTCAACCTCCTATTTTGCGCACTTTCCCTAATGCATTATTAGCACTTCGTTCTTTTGGCAATTCAAAAATATATATTTATTGTATTATCCCATGAACGAGGCCTTGGGCTTGTACTCCTCAGGCCTAATCATCAGCTCTAGCCTCACTGGGATCCTCCCTGCGCTAGACTTCATGTTGGCATCCAGGCTTTACCTAGGCCGTGCTAGCATCGGGGCTTCATCCAGACCATGCCAGCATCGGGGGTCCACATCGACTACGGGAACTGGAAGGCAGAATCCTTCCGACTTACAAAGAGCGTGGCGACGGATGCGAGCCGAGGCCCTTGTCCGTGCCGAATGTAAGTTGCGGACTGGACGCCGGAAGAATCAGGAATGGCGCCGAGTGATTACAGTCACATTGCACAAGTGCATCCCGTACGATGGTGAGAGGAAATGCTCTCTGCGTGGGCTATGAGCGAGGGAGGGTAAGGGAAAAGAAGGAAAGGAGAAGGACAAGGAGAGTAAATCGGGCCTCCAGCTCCACCAACACCCTCGCCCCCTCCCTTCAAAATCGCGCAAGACATCCGATTCCTTAGCTCCAGCCCGCAGTGCAGACTCAGCGAGCTCAGCCTCCCCGAGAATGAGCCAGGAAGCTCTGTCATGCCTGGTAAAGTGAACCCTACGCAAGCTGAGGCGCTGACTATGGTGTGCGCACAGGTTATGGGTAATCATGTTGCTACTGCCGTCGGTTGCATGAACGGCAACGTCTTTAAGCCGCTGATTATCCGCAATGTCCTGCATAGCGTGCACCTCTCGCCGATGCCGCTCCTTTGAGCGCAACTTAGTCGCTGGTTTGACTGATAATGAGGGTAAGATCGCGTCTGTCATGCAGGAGAGCTTGATGCTCGTTACCTGTCTAAATCCCAGGATTGAATATGACGCCGCGAGTTGCGTGGTGGCGAAGAACGCACGTGAGAAAGGTTTGATGCTGCGGGAGTCGGCGGTGGAGCTTGGGGCAGTGAGTGAGGAGGAGATTAAGAGACTGGTGAGGCTGGAGATGATGGTTGGGCAGGGGGAGTATAAGACCGAGGCTGAGTTTATAGGATAATGCAATTGATGATTTTTAAATTACAAATCCCTTCATTTATCAGATCACAGGCACGGCGAGTTAGAATATTTGCGCCAGAATGCCTTGGTTTGCTGTGAGAGGTGTAGAGCGGCCTCGTTGTGGGGCAGAGTAGGGGAAGTGGGGGAGCGCGTTCGCTGGCGGACGGGGGCGGCACGGCCGCTCTCGGCGCCAGTTTCGCGCAAACTTCAGGCTAGGCAGCCTGGTTTGCGCAAAACCGGTGCTGAGAGCAGCCGTGCTGCCTGCGTTCACCGGCAGACAGGGCGGCACGGCCGCCTTCGGTGCCGGTTTTGCGCAAACTGGGCTGTATAAGCGAAGTTTGCGCAAAATCGGTGCTGAGAGCAGCCGTGCTGCTCCTAGGCGTGTTCGCCAGCGGGCAGGGCGGCACGGCCGCCAAACTAGGCTGTCGAAGCGAAGTTTGCGCAAAAGCGGTGCCGAGAGCAGCCGTGCTGCTCCTAAGCACGTTCACTAGCAGACAGGGCAGCACGGCTGCTCTCACTGCCGGTTTTGCGCAAATCAGGCTGTCTGAGCTGAAATTGCGCAAAATCGGTGCCGAGAGCAGCCGCACTGCCCCAGAGCGCGTTCACCGGCAGGCAGGGCGGCACGGCCGCCCCCATCTGCCGGTGAACACGTTCCTCTAAACAAGGCAATAGGGCCTGTTTAGTAGGGGGCTATATAGGGGGTAGGTAGTAAGCGCATAGGGGGTGGTAAGCGTATAGGGGTAGGAGTACATGGCAGTAGTAGTTTAGCAGCGACAGGGCATCACAGCCGCCTTCGGCGCCAATTTTGCAAAGCAGGCTGTCTTAATCAGCATTTGTGTAAAATCTAGGCGAGGACCTATAGGGTCTATTTGAGGTAAGCAGGGTGCGTATAAGGGTAGGCGGCAAGGGTGAGCAGGGAAGGGAGTTAACTACTAGACAGGGCAGCACAGCCGCCTTCGGTGACGGATTTGCGCAAACAAGGCTGTCGAAACTGAAGTTTGCGCAAAAATGTAGCGAGCACCAATGAGGCCTAATTGAGCTAGGCTAGGTGGGATTGTGCAGAAGTGAGAGAGTATTGCATAGTGATTATAGATTGTTTACTGCAGCGACGGGGCGGCACAGCTGCACCCGTTGCCAATTTGACGCAGGAGGGAGACAGTGTGCACAAGCGGCGACGGGGCGGCACGGCCGCCCTCGGCGCCGGATTTGCGCAAAATAGCGTCCTGAATCTAAAACTGCGCAAAAATTAAAGGGGGGGAGGCTGTGAGATGTAAAGCTGGTGAGCACAGAGGCGCATAAGCATGGACGAGGGGGCAATAGAAAACTGCGCACAAATCTAGATTGCAAGCTGCAAAAAACTACGGACTGCTGCATACTTCGAAAGAATGAGATGTAAATGGCTGGGTGGTTGCAGCGCCGTTTGAGATAAAAGGGAGTTTGATACGGCATTGATGAAAGGGTTGATCATAGCCTAAATACTACAACTATTATAGCAAGGAAGATATAGCGTTCATTGAGAGATTAGTTCAAGTATATGTGAATATGTGAATATGAGTATTATATATCAACGCCTAAATATGCTTCATCTCAACTCCATCCCCCCTTCCAATGGTACGCCAATCGCAATGCCTTCATCCAAAACCACCACTCATGCACCCACCCCCTTCAAAATCAACTCCGCCACCTTCTCCCCCACAGTCATAACCCCAAACATCGGATTCACACTCAACGGCTCCAACAAACTCGCATCAGCAACCCACACATTCCCCGTCCCCACCACCCGTCCCGCCTCATCCACACACGCCCCAATCTTACAGCTCCCACTCCAGTGGTTCACCTGCCCCCTCGCATACGCCGACGGCGTCGTAATATACTGCTCTATCCTCGCCACACTCGCATTGCGCTCCAGATTTAACGTCTGCACATCCGCCGGCAACGCCGCGAAAATACGCGCAATGAATCCCGCGATGGCACTCGCGTCCGGGGCGGAGGAGTAATACACATTCCCATCCGGCCCCGGGATGAACGACCCATCAAGGACGACTGAGCCGCGCGACGCAAGCCCAGAGGTTCCGTAGATGTTGAGCGTGATGGTGGTAGGGGAGGTGTAGTCAGCGTACCCCGCCGTGCCGATGGTGCCTTGGAAGCCGACGATGCGGCCGTCGGGCTGGGAGGCGCGGGTGAAGAAGACGGAGGTCTGGCCGGCGGAGGCGTAGGGGCCGGAGCGATGGTCGAGGTAGAGCGCTGAGTCGGCGGGGGCGGGGTTGTTGTAGGAGGGCGCGAAGGCGGTGATGCTTGGGCTGGAGAGCTCGATGAAGGTGTTTGGGTTGTCGAAGAGGTTTGCGCCGACGGCGTCGTTGGAAATCCAGTCTTCTTGCGTCAGGTTGCCGAGTTTGCCGGCGGCGGAGAGGCGCGTGAGTTCCGCCGCGGGGCCGATGCCGGAAAACATGAGGAAACCTGGGGTGGCGATGGCGCCGGCGCTGATGACGACGCGGCCAGTGTTGCAGAGGGGGACGAGGGTCTCGACGCCGTTGACTAGGACCCAGACGCCAGTTGCCACGTTTCCAGTGCGCTGCACTCTCACGGCGCGCGTGCCGCTCTGGAGGTGGAAGTTGGGCAGCTTGAGTGCGTCCTGGAGGTAGGTGGGGACGGGGCCGGCTCGCTGGCCGTCCTCGTACCCGTACACTGGGCGTCCGAAGACATCAAATTTGTTGTCTTTGCTCTCGTTGATCTTGACGTCGGCGAAGCCAAGGCTGTCGACTATCCAGCGCCTTACAACATCGTAGCCGGATTGCAGGTACTGCTTCCCATCGGCAGACGGCGTGTCTGTAGAGGGAGCGCGCGCTTTCACTCGCTCGATCGCTCCGTCTATGTCAGCTGCCCTCCAGCCGATGGGGAAGAACGAGTCCCAGTCGCTGGCAGGCGGCTCGAAGTACAGGCCCGCATTTATGGCGGAGCCGCCGCCGATCGTGCATCCGCCATAGGCGTTTATGGTGCCGCTACAGATGAGGCCGCCGCCATCTCCGAAGATGGAGCTGTAGAGGCCGGGCACGTCGACGCGGGTCAGGTCTGTGTTGTTAAGCCAAGAGGGGCGGCGGGAGGAGAGGTCTCCACCCGTGACCCCGTATGAGGGCCCGCCACCCTCAAGGAGGAGGGTATTGAGTTTGGCTTCAGCAAGGCGGGTGGCAACTACGTTTGTTAGTGATAGAATGAAGTAAGGGAGCGGGATAACAACCTATGATACCAGCTGGGCCTGCGCCGACAACTATAGCATCCCATTGGGTCGTCGTCCAATCGGCAGCGGCCAATGGAAGAAGGGACGCGAGCTGAGCTACGAGAAAAAGAGCTATATGCTTCATGGTTTTGGCTTTGAATGAAATGAGATGAAGGAACTGCCTGAAGACCAAAACGAACAATTGACGAGTTCAATCACGGAGGGCGCATTGTTACTATTATACTAATGCCAATGCCGAGGAGGGCTGGCAATTCGGCACAACGCAACTCAGCTCAGCTCAGCTCAACTTTGGTCCAGGGCTAAAATAAGAAAAATCCTACCGTAGCACCAGAAATACCGTCATTTTACGAAGTCAGGGTCCGATAGCCCATGTCAGTAAGGCTTAGATTCGTGTTGGCGGGTCGTTATGGTGCTAAAGGAGAAAGTCGTACAAGAGAGGAAATCCCCGATGTAAATCAGCCCAAATCGACCCAAGTCAACCCACTTCTCGTGTCGCTGCCGATCATGGTACTGTGGCTCGCTTGCTAGCCGCATTAAGGGTTGTCTGCCACCCGAACCACGCCTCAACCAATGATTATGCGGCTTAGCACCAATAAACACCAATTTTTATGAGACAATAATTATTTCGTCGTTGTCATCGCAACTCGGCATCGAGATCATCTCATATCAACGACGAATCGGACCTGTGATGACCCGCGTTTGAGGAAGTACGGCGTCACGATGCAAGGAGCTCCAGTTGGGCCTGGACGAAGCAAGGGGTCGACGAGGAGACGAACATAGAGATTGAAAACCACAAAGTGAAGTCATGAGGCAAAGCTTGACAGGTTAAAGGGACCATGTAAGGGGGCGTCGGTGAAAAATTCTACACAAACCAAAGGGCAGCAATACGTTACAGTAGGCAGTGTAGATGTGTATCTTCCGCATACGACTATAGACTCAAGAGAATTGGGCATCTCTGCCGGAGATGGTCGCTGAATGTAACGACTTTGAGATTTCTGTTGATGGAAACTTGATAACTAATTACTATATCGCGTGAACGGTTCTAAGGCCAATGCTGCTTTTATTGTGACAACACCACTACACGAAACGGCCAAATGTACACAGCTATCGCAAAACGGGGATGCACGAGCTAGGGCTTTGCAAGGTAGACAAATACTGTAGTAAGTATTACAATTATCGTATAAAGTCCTCTGTTTTCCAATGTTAGAAGTCGGCTTTCCAAATCCCGAAAACGGTATATCAGCTGTCTAGAGGTTGATTGCCCAGGAGCCGCTAGCGAGGCGTTAGATTTAGCTGAAAAGGGTTCTGGCTTCTAGTAAAACCGGTTTTTGGTTCAGCTCAGGACTAGAGCTGGGCTTAGATTCTAGCATATGTTCCGGCCTAACCACGAATATGTTCCTTCGCGAATGGGCCAACGTATTCGCGAATACCACTTATTCGTGGTTAGGCCGGAACACATATAAATAGTAGTACGTAGGCTTATTAAATAGTTCATTATTTTAATTGGAGTGTTTACTCTTGATTGAAACTAATATCCGCTGTTGATACTACTTTGCCCCCCACTATATTTTTAAATGTGAGGTTATTCCCTTTATCTCCAAATTCTACCTGGACTTCGTACGAAAACTGGTGAACTGTTTCTTTCGATGTAGGGTTATATCTTGATGTTGTTGCATCACCATAATTGAAGTTAGCTTCGAATGTTGATGTTATTACCCCATTTGGGTCGACTCCTTTACCAAATCAGTTATACCCCTATTTTAGCCTTTTTTTCTTTGGAATAACATACGTGGATGAGTTTTATATTCTGGTGCATCATTCAATGAACATGAATACAGATTGATTGTCGAAACTACTTGCTCGCCGGGGCAATAGCTACGGCGACAATATGCACGTTTGAAAGTACCTCGGACTACTTCGTCGCCCTAGATGAGACAACTGTTAGCTCGTCAAATGATATATATCATCGAGGCTGGCGGACTCACTTTTGATATTAACCATTCCATTCTATCGGTACAGAGTTTTCCATTGTCCCACGGGTCAGTGTATTCCTTGTCCTCTGGGTCGATGCCTTCACGAAATGGCATCCTCAAAGCGATACCGTAATGATGACGAGCATGCTTCACGCGAGGGGCAATACCCTCTAAGCCACGTAGAGCTGCGCCAAGCACAACAGCGGATTGGCTAGAAGTATCAGTATGTGCCAAACTGACGATTAAGAAAACTAGCTTACGGATGATCAGGACACACTAGCATAATATTGCCGTTACGCTGGCACCAATCTTCCAAGGCATTATTCAGATACGGCGATTCGGAGAATCCACCAACAAGGATGATGCGCTGGTGAATAGTAAAATATTAGCAGCGGCTTGAAAATCGACGTTTACACAAAAGTGGCAAATACATCAATATAAGCATTCTTGGTCCTTTTTACATCCTCTACCTGTTGCGCGAGCAAGTTCGTGATTTCCGAAACTACTGGATCGAAAGACCCTTCATGTCTTCGCTAGGGGACGGTTAGACAAATGGTACCCCGTAGAAAAAGCAAGAATACTTACTATGTGAGCTTTATAGCAAGTTCATAGGCATCGTAGTAGTCGGAATCTGGAATGTCCAATCTAATCGGGCCAATTTCTAACTCTTCTTCATCATCGTTGAGTCCAAAGTCTTTCTTCTTAAGTTCAAAAGACCGCATCAACTTGCTTCCTGGGCCCTTCTGTGCAAAAGGAAGATCGTCAAAACTAGAACCGAATCTTTGCGAGAGCAAAGCCTGGAAATTTCGGTCTATATATGTAGAGCCACATTTGCCACCTACAAATTAGGGTGAGAACTAAGCTATGTACCCCGTTAAGAGACTAGGAATTGAAAAACTTACCTATGCCAATGCAGAGTTCGTCAAAGTCCAATAGTGGTAATACTTGCGTAATTGTATATGTAGTTATATCGACAGTTCCACCGCCACAGTCACATATTAGGATGTTTTCACAGGGCTAGGATTTGTTCAGCATTTACTCACAAAAGGGTGCTAAGCATACCTTTATGGCATTAACAGCATTTGGCATGGCATATTTTTTTAGCGTCGCTATCGCTGCTGCCTCTGGTTCTGCAATGGTGAATATTTCATCACCAGCCTTGCTCCCGAAGCCAGCTCTTTTTGCAGCTGCCAAAGTAGCGTCTTTTGCTTCGTCCGACCATATGGCTGGCAACGTGATCCAGCATTGCATGGGCGTAGATTGAATGGTGTCTTCCGTAAACTTCTGTTTTAATTTATTCCACACAAAGATGTAAACCTCGTGCAAAAAGTCCTCACATACACCCGCAGCATCTCGAAAATCAGGCAGCTTTAGCGTTCCAGGTCCTACCAAGTCTGAAAGGGCTGGGTCGTCATGTTCTCCTACTCTAGCCTTATTATCAAGGAGAAGCTTCGTCCATGAGTATGAAATGAGCTTTGGGTCGACGTCGAAACCCCATTTGTTTTTTGGCAAACGTGGATTTTCTGAAGCATACGCGATTCTTGTCGGGGTTTTGGCAACAGGGCCTCCACCATTAGGCCAGTCCATGATGACAACGATATCATCTATGTTACTCTTATCCGTAGTCACGTAGCTCACACCTGTAATAGTACATCGTTAGCGGATATCCAGTTTGCAGCAAAAGCCAGGTTATATACCAGAGAATGTAGTGCCATAGTCAATTCCAACAATAAGTTTATTGGCGTGCTTCGCTTTAAAAGAGAGCATGTTTGTCACGGCACCGAGTCTGATTTTCGAAATGGTTTGGCTCATGTTATGGCGGACATGGCCTATTTAGTAACTTGGGAAAGGAGCTAAATGTTGGGTTTGATCCTTGACAACGCATGGCTGCACTGCCCCTTGTTCGTGATTAGCGCCCCCGGTAGCACACACCTCCACCAACATACCTACAATGCTTGTGATTGGTACCCCTAGTATTGGGCTAATGGAGAATGTTTCACCTTCTCCACCATAGCGCTTGTATGCAAGACCCCTCACTATGAGCCGGTATTTATAGAGGTAGGCTATAGTGTAGTTTCAGCTCTACTTTAAGCCATTAAAAGAGCAAGCCTCTCATTGCCTCCAATTTAGTATAATCTCGATCACAGTCACTAAGAATACTACGCAAGACCGCACTGGACCCCGAAGCTACTTATGGACAACACTCCTTCCAAAATGGATTTAGGGAAACAGAGGTCAAGCCCACGAGAGGATGGGATTAACAGTGACCAAGTTCCTCGAGAATGTCACATAGAACGCGATTCATCAGAGACTAGCAAACAAGCTAACGATAGTGCATCAATCCCGCAACATTCAACCCGCGCCCTTAGGGAAGCGAGTTCGGCTCGCCAAAGACACACCAGTGCACCAGAGAACAAGGCCAGAGGTTTTTCGGTCTTCGGCATCTTCTCCAAACGAAGTCCCAGTCAACCGCAGAGAAATACTTATTCTGAGAATGACGAGAGTGATATGCTATCGGAGTATGAGCATCAGCTCGCCCAGTGGAACTACACTGAAGCTTCCTACCACAAAACCTTCTGTGATCAAGGCAAGGTCATCAGTGACTTACAGGCTAGCCTTAATGCGAGCCAGACAGAGAATGGCCTGATTAAGGAAGAATACACTGCCTATAGGCTAAGACAACAAGAAGAATCGTTCAAGCGAGACTCGGCTCGTTGGCGTCCAACAACAGAAGCCGATGTCACTCACAAACTTGAGAGGTTGAAGAGCGACATGAGAAGCTGGGCCAAAGGAACGTCTATTAAAGATCTTTCGTCGGTTCAAGAGCTAGAGGAGATGCAGTTTGTAGCCTTGATGCAAGAGCTAGCGCAGGTAGCTCTACTTGAGAATAACCAGATTCCTCGAGCGCTATACATGGCCGCAAGATCTGCGACGCTTCTCTTGAATGCCCTTCTTGCTCACAGTGTTTATACGAGCTTCTTTCAGAGTCCCTTTTTCTTTCTTAAAGACAGTGCCAAGAAATCTTTGGCTGGGGTTAGCCAGGCGGATACACTCGAGAGCATTTATTGGGCTGCAAAACAGTGTACGTTCCCCTTGATATAGAAATCTACCTCCTGCTGATTGCTCAAGCAAATGAAAGAGGCGCCTATGTGTGGCGCTCGGACACGTTAAGGCTTCTTATGCCTGAACTACGATATGATACTTCGGATACAGAAAAGGAGATGCGTATCACTACAGAAAAATTAGTTGCGCGCATTGCAGAGCAACAAGCGTCAAGCTTTTTGGCCGGTCCAGCACGGTATCTAATTAAATTCGACGCGAAGACTGACTTTACTTTCAAGCTCAAGAAAATCTTCAACGAGGCGGCTAGTATTTCGTATTTGCTGTCGACCCAGAGAACAGTAATGAGATGCCGCACTTTACACGATCTGGCACCTCTTGCTTTCAACGGCGACTGCCCACAGTACACGCCGGATAACCTAGTGAGATACGAAGGACAAGAGGAGCGACTCAAAGGCAGCATAGTCACTTTGATGGTGCACCCACTTCTGGAGGTGCATGGGACTGATGAAGCCGAAGACTATTCTACAAGTCGGGTCTGGGCACCTGGAGTAGTGTGGTTTGACAACGGTGAAGCTTAAGGAGTAGTATTTAGAAGATACAGCCCTGAAGGAAACCTGATTAAGTGGGAATGCGCTTTCGAAGTTCCTTTCGCTGTTATGTAGTAGCCGTGTCCCACTGCTGCTACCTCTCTTTACTCTTACAGTCTCGAGCCTCTTTTTAAAACTAAATATACTTGCTATTTTTCTTAACCTGGAAGATATCATGTTATTTAATTCCATGCCAACCGTCACATCAAACGACGTCTCTTCAGGGCGGCTGAATCTACCTTGCCTGTTTCTGTTCACATGTAAATGTTAATGTGTCGACTTTGCCGATCCACTCAGGGCATCATAGGTCCAGTGAAGTCGTCGTCACTCAGGGTGAGTGAGTGACTGAGGGTGGGTGACGAGGAGGGAATGCCCGGAGGCTAGTGTACATAAAGGTTTAGCGGGGTTAAGCGGAGACAAGACATACTCTTACAGTCCATGCACCAAAAAATGCACAGACTAGGGTATGCGAGGCAATACGAGGCCAAACAATTTGGGGTGTGTTGTTGACGACCAAGGGTCGTCCCGTACCGCGTCAATTGGTAGCATGCGGGCCGCCCAGCTACCCCCATGCATGAGAACGCTGATTCCGGAGATCTGAATACATGTCTCTCGTACAACACGAAACATGGACCTGAACCATGCAGTGGCCCCTACCGTGTGGTGGCCCCTGCCTACAGCTGGAAAGACGGCGGTTACGTGCCACTAACTGGGTACCTATATTTCGACGGTGGGAGCAATCCATCGCAGTCTCATAGAAACTCGCTCAAACATTCATCAGCATATCATTACGTGGCGCGAGACCGTGCAATGCCCAATCCATTAGACATCACTGTCGAACAGGCACGCAGGATCGTGCGAGATGTCAGTCGTAGCAAAGGATGGATGTCGCCCGACACCCGCGCACTGCAACACGCGGAAGGATTGGCAACTATCCAGTCCTTGCAAATACAACTTGGGAATGTGGTCGAGAAGTAAGCACGCCAATCTAAAAGTCTAGTAGTACTTTCGCTCACATTTCAAGAATCGCGACGGACATTTACTCGCGGCAGAACCGCTTCATCCTGGAACTGATCCAAAACGCAGAAGACTGCGAATTCACGCGCACTAGGAAGGATGCAGCAATTAGCTTCGAAGTTAGCCCAGGAAAGATTGTGGTTGAATGCAACGAAAATGGCTTCACAGAGCGCGACGTAGTCCAGATTTGTGACACAGCAAAGAGCTGGAAGAAATCAAGACCAGGCTATATTGGCGAGAAAGGTCTCGGCTTTAAGTCAGTCTTTCAAGTAGCATCCAGAGTTCATATCCAGTCCAACTCTTTCTCCTTCTCTTTCGAATACAATGGGGAACCTGAGAGCATTAAGAAACTGGGAATTATCACTCCTATCCCCGAGGACGATATCATCCCGTTAAGGGAACGCCCTCTCACGAGAACGACACTTTATTTACACGAGAGAATTCCCTATGATGAGTTGGTCTCTCAGTTTACGACAATTCCCAATACGTTACTCCTGTTCCTGTCAAAGCTTAGAGAGATCAGAATCAAAATCCACTTCCCAGATCAACCGAGTACCACTACCACGTTTCGCAAATCAGACGAGGGATCTGGAGTGACACGGCTATCCAAGCTTGCCGGGGGCTCTGAAATTGTGGATGAGAAGCGGTATATTGTAACCAGAACCACAGTAGCAGAACTGCCAGATGATGCTGCCCGAATTGGCATCAAAGAATGCGAAGTGGTTTTAGCATTCCCAGTTGACAATGGCCGTCCACTCGTACACCCGCTCGTATCTCACCAATACGACGTCTTTGCGTTCCTTCCGGTCTGCACAGCTGGGTTCAACGTAAGTCTTTTTATGAGCTCACATATACATTTACACTAACACTCGTTGATAGTTTCTGATCCAAGCGGATTTCATTTTACAAGCAAATAGAGAAGAAGTTAGAGTTGATTCTCCCTGGAACAACAAAATTATCGAATACGCCGCTAAAGCCTTTTGCCAAGCAATGCTTGATTTCTGTCGAAGGGATACTCTTCGATATCACTGGATGAGATATTTACCAGTTGTTGGTGCTTTCAAGTCGAATCCTTTGTGGACAAAGTTCGCGTCTAAGGTTATTAATCTTCTAAGGAAGAAAGATATTCTTTATCATCACCCTTCTACTCTCTCATCTCCTACAGAGCCCAATCAGCCAGGGGATTTGCGGATCCTCTTTAAAGAATGCATAGATAAACATGGCCAGCCACTCTTTCTTGACAGATCGGGGGAAAACAGAAAATTCTTATCTCTTTATTATGAAGCAGTCGATATCGAAATACTCAGGACAGCTTTCGAAATGCAATATATCGACGACTTCGACATGTTTTGCATAATAAAGCAGGATTTGACAAGTTCTTCTTCGACATTGAAGAATTCCGAAACTGACGCTGACTGGCATACCGGTGCAGCTGATCTGATAGTATACATGATGAGCCGATCCCCAAAGTTCAAAAAGCAATTGAAGGGCCTTTCACTCATACCATTGAGTAATAACCAGTGGGTGGCGGCGTCGGCAGGGAGTTTATTTTTCCCAGCTAAGACCGGGCCTGCGATACCTCCAGATGTAATTGTTACCATACAACCTGAAGCTGCGGAAAACAATTCGCGGAAAGAGATGTTTAAACTTCTCAATGCTCATGACTGTCTTCCAAATATACTCGTTGATAGCTTGTTGACCTTATACTCTGAGGGCAATGGAGCATCTGATTTGGGTACCTCTAAGGCACATCTCCGTTACTTATATTGGCACGCTAACATAGAGAATACTATGCCGCGACTCTGGGTTTATGACCATTCCTTACATAAGGTAACTCCCTACTACAAGGACATATACATGCCGTCCGACGATGAATATGGCCCTAGGAAGCTTCTGAGTGGTGGGAGGCCGGATCCTGCAAATCCTTCTCGAATGATTCCTGAGTGTCCTGTCCGATTTCTCAATGATGAGTACATGGAGTTATTTAGCTCTTCCACTCGGCGGCACAATTTATCTTGGCTAGACTGGCTCGAAAGGGTTTTGCAAGTTCGCTGTGTCCCTCGGCTGAAGCATGGCGCTGGCTCATTATCAGGCGAATTCCGATACATTATTAGGTATCGGCCAGATAAGACTATCGGAACTTTGAAAAAGTATTGGATCCATTACAGAGAAGACATGACTCGCGGTAGTCAAATAGTGGATGATATATCCAAAAGTGAAGTTGCGTGCCTTCATGCGCCAGCGACGCTTTCGGAAACTTACTTTCCGTTGCCAAGCTTAGTAGAGAAATCTCACGAGCTTGGAATCGATACAGGCTTCCCGTTCCTTGCCATTTCGGAAATTTCCACGGAAGACAGTGCATATGAAGACTGGGTATTCCTTGACAGGTTTGGGGTTAAGTTTAAGACAAGTGTTCAATTCTACTTGGACATTCTACGGCAGCATAAGGGTCTAAGTCCCCCAGCGTGGAATATGAGCACTAGAAGTGGCATTATTAAGACATACGAATTAATTGCAGATGAGTGTAGTGGGCAATCTAAAGACATGCTATCGTAAGTCTAATTCATTTGCTAGAATCCTTGGCTTTAACTTAACAACCGCAGTGAGACTTTCCATAAAGAGCATTTAATCTTACATCCTACTGCATTCCAATCAACTTCAACAGCAGCTGCTTGGGTTAATGCACAAAGTTGCGTATGGAGGGGTCCCGAGAACGTTATCGATAAGACACCACTAGCTTCTGTCCGCCTGTATCGGACGAAGAAGTTGGCCCAGTTCTTCTGCGAGACCCTAGGTATCACAAATGCCAACTGGCATGATTATATGGATATGCTCTTAAAGTTCAGGAAAATGCAAAGACCACCTCCCGACTTATTTGATAAACTACAACAGCTATACGAGCTCCTATCTAAGAGCAGGTTAGGTGAACAAGAATGGGAGTCTGTCATGTAAGTGGATAAATATTAACGTTGTTTAAGAAATCTCTAACAAAAATCCCTCTAGCAATAATTTTGAGACAGAGCGCTTGATCTATGTTACATCCGCTACTGCATGGTTTGCACCTTCTCAGTGTCTTTGGGCCAGTCCTGTGCCGATTGAAGGCAGAGCAATCATCGGTGGCTTATACCCAGATAAGCTCAAATCTTTCCTTTCCGACCGTTTGAAGATATCACCAGCTTCTCTGAGCACAGTTGTGGAAGAACTCTGCTCTTTATCCAAAGGACAACCTTCACCAGCTAAACTAAAGGAGATGATTTGGGCAGTTAACGACATGAACCCAAAGGAAAGTGACCTGCGGCCTATAGTGAGCTGTGATTTCCTCCCTATTAGAGGTAGCCGATCTGGACCAGATGGTATATCTCTTCAAAGTTGCTCCCGCAACTTTGCTATCACTGATCGAGCGAAACTTGCCAGTACCTTTAGGGGACATATTGGATTTCTCGACTTCTCTTTAGAGGAAGTGCGACAATTACGCCCTTTTCTTCAGGCCCTGAATCTAGACAGAAAGTACCTGTCGTTCATTTGTACAGAAAATACCGCCTGTAATGAGGATAGAGTGTTAGATAGGAAGTTAACAAGGGAATTCCAGGATAGAGCTTATTATCTCCTCCGGTAAGAAAAATTGTTCCGCATAGTATTGGAATGCTAATAAAGGACTATAGGTGTGCCGTTTCCAGTCGAAGTCCGCTGGCTATGAGAGCCCCTTCATACCTGTATAATGGACTCTTACGAACCACAGTCTTCAAATCTGATGGTATATCGACTCAGTGTACGATCCAGCAACAAGACGACGACATGATTGGCCCAATCAAACAGGAAACTGGCCACCTACATATAGAGAAGCACGATGAGACATGGCAAATATACGTTCCTCGAAACAGGCATGTTAGGGAAGTCTGTTATATGAGTGCCCTTCCAGACGCGCTAATAAAGATATTCGAAGTCTCCCAGGCATCCCGTGAGAGCGTCGGTCACGTCCTTAACTCCAGTATCTTGGTGTTAGATGATATCCTAGAACGTGCAGGGATTGGACGAGTTCCAGGCATTGCACCGCCGCTAAGAGCGTTCGAAGACATGAGCCAAGGGGAATCAGACGGTGAAGAATCCGCATCTGTTGAAAGAGAAGTCCCTCTATCAGATGGATTTCACCTATTCCCTTGGGATTCTGAAGGAAGCGAAGCTGGTCTAAGAGCGTCTAGGCGATTAGACACGCCATCTTCAAGCACCTTTGACGGAGGCCGAACTCAAGGGTCTACGTACTCATACAACGTACCGCTAAGAAGTTCTGTTCCAGTGGATCTTCGACGGGATATATCGTACAGGAGTAATGCATACCGGGATCTTCTCGATAATGTCATCCGCATTGCCAGCCGGACGCAATTACCACTATTTACCGCTTTAGCAAGCCCTGGCAATGGCCAGTGGCATCCAGACTTTGATCATGAAGCTGCATTTGGTATCCGATCGCAAGGAGAAAAGAAACACGACAAAAAAATAGGCGCGGCAGGCGAACTCTTTGTAAGTAATCGTTTTCTGACACCTTATATAATATATTCTCACAGTAATTTATCACAGATATACGAGATCCTTTCTAATATGGCTCTTACATCTTTTGGTTACAGTGACTGGCGCAGCAAGATCCGGAACGAGATTATAATCCACCCGAAGTATGCCGATATGGGGCCCTGGACTAGGCGGGAAACATCTGATCTGGTATACAAGGATAATGACAGCTCTCTGACGACGTTCCTCATCGTTAGGGGTTATCTAGACGTAGGTATCTGGGCAGGGGCAAAACCAGAGTATTACATTGAGGTTAAGACGACGACGGGCGAGTATGACGGTCGGTTCTTTATGAGTGGGAACCAGTACAAGATGGTATGTTCGTGTATTATCACTACTCTACTTTACGTGATGGTCACTTACGTACATTGGCTGACTTACTTCGCATAGATGAACGAAATGGCACTACGCGAGCAGGTATCTGAGAAAATATACATGATTTGCAGAGTGTATAATCTCGGCAAGGAGACATTAGGCGTTAAAATATATGTAGATCCCTACGCACATATGGGGAGGAGCTTAACGTTCAAAGAAGACGGATGGACTGTGAACCCTAGCTAGTACCTACCCCCATATGTATATTTAAGAATATACCTCGTTCCGTATTCCCTTCTGTACAAAATTGAAACTTCAATCACGAACCGAACACCAGGTTAGGGGTGGGTCATGTGCCGATATGTTGTCCATCCTCGTCTAGGCACGGAGAACGAAATTTGCGTTGGATGGTGCAGAAATGGGGAACGAGGCGGATCCTTTTGAGTATTCGCAAAAACGGGTAGTAAAAGCAGCTACGGCCAGTAACATAAATTGGAATAGGTTAATAGGTTATTGGTTAACAATAATTAACAGGAAACTGGAATTAGTGGTTTGGTGGTATTAATCTATCGTTGCCAGCTCGTCTTGAGGCCTCTCAATGCCGGTTTACCATTCCCTAATTTCTCCCTTTTTAGGTCTTAAAAATGCAGCGACATTTTAGCGCTCGGTTACCTAGAAAAGAGCCGGATGTAGACATGGAGACCCGTGATTCAAGCCTAATAATTGATGCAGGGCATCCAGGTCCCTGCCTATTATCAGGCTTGAATCCTGCGCCTCAGGGTAAATTTTCGGACGAGAAGAGACATCGTGATCGCAGACACAGCATGAGGCCCGAGGCAGGCAGGTTTAGGAATCGACCAACCATCCCCCGTTTCCACGAAGCCGCGGTCGTGATCGCAGACACAGGGTGCGGACTTTCGAGAGGCCCGAGGCAGATTTCGGAATCGACCAATCGTTTCGCGTTTTTTTAAGCGCTCGTAGGCCGCTTCAATGGTCGCAGGTAAAGGCAGCAATGGTCTTAAAGCGGGAACACGGAAGCGGAAGGCTGACAACGGGGGAGACAACGGGGATGGTTTTGGTGATGGTCTTGGCGCAAGAACGACCATAGGCTCAAGAGAATTGGGCATCCCGTCCGCTCTGTCATACACAAGCTCACGTATAATTGGATTGATAGTCTCAACCGTGCCCATAGGCATACGGTGGAATCTAAGCCCCTTGCCGCCTAAAGGATGAAATATGTAAACCCCTACTTGCCCTTGGACGAGGAGTTTGGCCGTCTCCCAAAGCTGTCACGAGTTAAAACTAGACTATAATAAATGGACTAGGCGTTGTATAAAATCACAGTCTCCAGCGTCGAGCTTTCTTGGGTTCTGAGGGAGGTGGCCCATCCGTACCAACTAATGTCGGAGACGCAGAACGACTAGATTTACCATCATCATCGTCATTAATACTCGAAATGTTCTTCTCTGGCATCGGCCACATGTGCATAGTAATGGCCATATCCGGCTCGACGACAGCTTCCCACGCCTGTGGGAGAATTATCTCGCCCCTTGGGCCGATCAGGTCGTAGTGTCCCTCTTGGACGTGCGTCCCGATGATATCTACATTAAGAAAGGCTTTCTTAATGAGTTCTTCCATATCCTGCGCCCGAAATGTTAGCTTAATGAGGTTTTCGAGCTGCAAAATTAGGTAACTTACCGTCCATTTGCGGGCGATATGGAAAGGGAACGAAATTTGCGTCCTACGGCGTCTTTGAACTTTATTGGCATTTGTGTCCCACGTTTTGTCCCGCGTTCCATTCTCATCAGTATCCTCTCAAGGTCTAACAGTAGACCCGAATCTTGAATTCCCCTCTGTTGCTGCTCCTTTAGAAGCTTCTCAAACCTAGAAAATAAGACAATTTCCTTAAAAGGTTCAGAACCTGCTTTGGAAACTTCCAATGAGTCTCTACTTTCTTTAGCACTGTGCTTTACAACTGCACTTTGGGTATCGTCAGCCTCTAGTGAGTTGGCTGGCTCTTTTATGTGATGCTGATTCATGAACTCTTCTAATTTGGCAAACCTTGCTTTTATGCCGTTATCTTTTTTATCCATATCTGGTGTATCCGTTAAAGGGCGAGGTATTCTCACGACATCCAGGCCCTGAGACAGTTGACTTTCTAACTGCGAATCAGACGGTGATACAGGCGATGATATCGAAGGTAAACTCGGGGACGTGACTTGATATTGCGAAACTGCACTTGGCATCCGCTCGTGGCTTGTTAAGTATTGTAAGCGTTAATTACAGTTAAAAACTGCAGGTCAAACTTACAATTGAGCCGTAGCAAGCAAAACCGAAATACTATTTAGATTAAGGTGCAATGCGTCTTTTAGAGCCCTTAGCTCATCTTTTTTAAATAATACCCATCCCATCTTCTGCCAGCTGTCAGACACAGTATTTCCTGATGCCCTCCCGCATAACCGTTATCGGTACCCTTTTGTTTTCTCCAGAAAATCATCCATTATGCCCATTGAAGAGAGCACAATACATGATGTTGCATTTATCGTCGCATAGCTCAAGGTCGGATTACTTGTCATCCGTCCTACCTGAAGGAATGCCTGGTGTATGGCACCAATTTCTATGAGAGCTTCTTGGTACTCCTGTGAGGGTCCCTGGCTGCTCGACAAGGCTTGAAGCAATCGGTAGCTTAGGTTTGCTCCAGCGATGAAATCACCGATGGAGTACCCAAACGACATCTTTTAATATAGGATGAGGGATGTGCACAAAATAATTCGATGAGTAGGCTAGTTAACATAGTTAACAGTTTGGAAAAGATTGAGACAGCAGTTTCGAGAGATTCAAGGCTGTTCGCAAGGTGCATGAGCACAGTCTCAAGCCACCTCAATACATGATGTGGCTGTTCTCAAGGTGCATGTACAGGATGTACTCGACTTTTTTTGAAGCCGTCTGCTGGTTCATTTGTGCATTATTAATTAGATGTGCATTATCGCGCGACTATCCCATCGCAGCAAATATGTTACATAATCTTCCTGTAGGCATCGTACTGTTCGTAGTAATCGAACTCCTGACAGGCGTGCCGACTCCTTTTAGTTGCCAATATTAATATTATGGTCTTTGTCCTCGGGCATGAGTATTTGCTCGAGCTGTCAGAAAGCTGACCCTCCGCCATTTTCATCACAGCGCAACAAGAGAGATTCATTACCATTAGCTCTCATGGAACGCCAGCCGCCCCTCCGATGCGCTCTCCCTTTTGGACACACAATAGAATAATCCTTCAACGAATCGTCGACCGACATACATGTGCCATGTCTCCACAATCAGAACCTCAATAGAACCTGCGCACTAACACGGAGTGTAGAAAAGCTTCGCCTTAATCACTTATGACTGATGTTATCGATATTCTTCGAATTACCGTTCTTCCCGCTATGAGTATGGCTCCAGTAGGTAATCGAAATACCCCCCTTTTTGTCCACCTCTAGCCTCTCCTTGCAGGCTTTTGCGTTGAAGGTCTTCGCTTCAGCCGAACATAGAGAACGCGGCTCCTTCACAGTCCAATCGTAGGGATATATCCAGTGACTGGGAAGTAGGACAATCTCCGGCTTGGTTTTCTTCGCCAGCGACGCAAAAGGGCCAACGGCTGCCAGAGCAGCGGCCTCTTTGCTTAGTCCTTTTGTGTTGAAATCGAGGATAGCATTGTACAGAGCAGCCGGTCCTGTCCAATCCTCAGCCGAGATTTTGTGGAACAACCAATATATGAACGATTTGCTCTTTGCGATCCGGGTTCGTACGGACAGTGGGGGCATGAGGAAAAATGGGTGTCCTGGGGAAGAGGCCATCCACGCATTCGGGATCGAGTTCTCGAAGCTCTCGTCCGTGCCCATTCGCCCAAAGACGGCGAACTGGCTGATATGCCGGTCGTCGGGGCCTGCGCCAGCGGTGGTGTTTTCGGCGTTTGGGATGTCGAAGGCCTCGAAGACGGTTGAGGTAGAACGGAGGCAATCGGTGTCAAGATCGACATAAACTCTAGGGAGGGGGAAGGATGTTAGCAAAACATCGCTGTCATAGTTCAGGTTGTGTCGTTGCAACTCACCCGCCAAATATATACATGTACAAATTCCGAGAGAAGTCCGCACGATAAATCTCCCCTGGCAGCTCCAAGTACGTTTCTTCGAGCCAAGGGAAGTACTTCCTGACTAGATTGAGGTTGTCCTCGTTGGTCCATAACACCCACTCCCAGTCAGGATGTTTTTCGCGGCATACCCTGCTCCATTTCTCAAACTTTGCCGGGAGATCGTTGGTTTTCCAGCTCTGATGGAGCAGCTTCGGGATGGAAGAGTAATCGGAAGGCAAAGGTCGACAGAGGAGCTCCGTTGCTGATAGAAGCCGCGCCAGTTTTGCGTCTATGTTGGGATCTGGCGACGGCGCAGCAAGGTGTGGCGGGCAGCGTGCGCGCAAGTCCACGGCCCATCGCTCAGTAGGTTGGTCGTCAAATGTTTGTTTCGACTGGCCGGTGTTGAATATGTAGAAGGAGGATACCAGGACCCAGATAACGAGACATATCCAGACAGATCGACTAGGCTTCGACGCTCGCATGCTGCCAAGCTGAATGAACTTACCCATAATGCGCACAATATCTGACGAGGGAACACAAGAGAACACGAGTGAACTTGTGGTCACAAAGACAGTCCAAGGTGTACCACAAGGGAACTTGTGCGGCTCAGGGTCTCAAAGGGGGTCAGATACCAGAGAGCAGGTTTGGAGTTGTTTCCTCTGCTTGTTTTTCTACGTGGGAAGACTTTTTCTTATGAAGACTTATATTAAATACATAAAGCAGCTTAAAGTCCCTAAACCCTTTACCATTCGTGTGTGTTCGTGTTCATTCATGTGCATTTGTGTGCATTTTGAACATGTTTAAGTCCATTTACAGCTAAGTCCCAACAGTCAATCTTCTAATCCTTCAATGCTTTGACAGCACTTCAGCGTGAATTAGTGGATATATAATACCAACACAGAGACTAGTACTGTCCAAAATATCCAACCAAATATAAAGGTTACATTACCATTATTGGTCTAATTCTAGAACGCGCCCATTGCTTTACTCTGATACCCGCTCAGTTCCAATCTTGCGTGCCTTTGTCTCATGCAAAAAAAAAAGAACCATTGCAAACAGCTCTATCCCCTTCTAATCTCACGCAACCCGTATCCAACTACAACCTCTCCTAGCTCAGTCTCAATCTCGAGCCTTCTAAACAACTATTTTCAGAATCGCCTTTCAGCTCTTCTCGTTTAGACCTAAACCCTCGTCAACACTCTCGTAACCTTTAACACATTACTGGTTCAGAGGAACGCCATTAGACCCTATGTCTCATGTAGCCTGTTGAGTGATATAGTCCCCACATCCGTATAGAATGCAGATTAATTTTGCTGCCTAACATAGGCAGCAGGATTCTGTACCACCCTGTATGCCACAACCGTGAATCTGAAATTAAGCGAGGAGTGCATACTTTAAGTAGCAAATCACAATAGAAGTTATAATAAATACTATATTAAGTTGAGCACGAAGCTCCTATCTAATGAGAATAACTACCTACTTTTGTCGAGGTGGTTCCTATTGCATAATTGAGGTGGCTTGTGATAGTCAACAGCGAGTACCCACTGTTGTTGGTTTTTATATTAGGGCCACTTTTAACCTTTTTGCCCGCTCGTTTCGGCAGTAAGTGCTGTCTCGGTAAGCTTGAACCACGTTCCAGCTCAATTAGGTGACATATTGCAAGGTAACTATATGATAGACTGGCTCAATACGGAGTAACATGCGAACAAATCTAGGCCTCTCACTCTGATATTTACTACAGCTCTCGGACGCAAACGCTTTGGTTACTTTCCTTTCGGTGAGGAGCATACGCTCAAGCTGATGAGATGGGTTAGTCAAAAGTTGTTCAGTTCAATCGGGCATCATGAATTGGATGGCGAACGAGAGAAGTTGAAGAGGACAAAGCGAAGGAGAGTAACTGGAGACGGTGAAGCGAAGGGGAGTTTTTGAAGAGGGTTGAGCGAAGGAGAGTAACTGAGGATGGCCCATAGGAGATAATTCACGGAGCCTTCAGCCATGCACCAAACCCAGGTGCTTTATGTGATATATTGATGCTGTAGCTTCTATCTACTTCGCTTTGTGGCCGTTAGTTTTCGGAGTCTTGCTCCTGAACGTATACATGAATAGCTGCTCTCTGCTCCAGACCTCCTTATCCTGGTCTTCGATCTCCCCAACAAGAAACAATTTCTTCGCAACCTTCATAAACTTCGCATCAGCCCGGCGCCTTTTCTTGAAGCAGAAGTAGATTACTGCCTGGTCGCACGCCTTGAGTAGCTCGGAGAGAGTGAGGAGGAGCAGTGGAAAGGCTGGCTCGAAATAGACGCAGTCTGCCGCAAGGATATGTGTCGCAGGTCTCAAAGATAGGACTTCTGGCAGAGGCTCTCCCCTATTTAGTAGTCTGAGTCAGTAAAGCAATCCGGGGGTAGTCAGAGCCAGTAAAGCAATCCGGGGATGATGGGTTCTGTAAATACCAATTCAGCACTAAAGGGGTAACACGTGACTGGAGGTTGTTGAGCTTGACATTCTGCTCCATCAACGGCAACATATTGATTTGATCTGTAATATATATCGGTTCGGTGATATCGCATCCTAATGCAACGGCGAGTCCTACGAGTCCTCCTCCTGCTCCCAGCTCGAGTCTAAATTATGTGTCAGCTGACCAGATTTTTTTTTTCTCGTGATAGTGAGCCGGAACCGGAGGGAAGTGATATTAGAACACAAGAACCAGCGTTCAAGACGCCAGCTCCAGTGATTGTATGCTCAAGACGCCAGCTCAGTGACCGTATGCTCACATTGTAGCATCTTTCAGGTCATCTTTATGTTCCCTCAGCATATACTTTGAGAGTACCATGCCAGCCGGCCATAGCTGGCCCCCACATCCGCCTTTCAGGTCTTCATGAAGCTGTAGTGGTGCTACGAGCAGCCCGTCGAAGTCTATGGACGTGGTTGATGCGGCTTTGTAGACAGGTAGAGGAGTCAAATCAACACCGATGGAAAGGGGCGAGAAGTCCAGAGATGGGACGCGGGGGATCATCGCTCGGCAGGGTTTTGATATCGATCTGACTTTACTAATGTAGGTACTCCAAATTGTTCGTTGTCTTGGCTGATGTATCAAAATGTAACAGATTGCTACTATTCGCTAAGAGAGTGACTTAAGGCGTGACTTGAGTTTGTAGGGTTGCCTGATTTGGTTTAGTTCCAACGGGAAAGCCGTAGGCTGACCCTCCCTCCCTTCCAAGGACCCTGACATCAATCTGAGAAGTACCGTACGTACTTACTACTGCACTTAATATTTAAACTGCACATTCTCTACTCGAGTATTCGTATTTACTCCTGTTTTCACCTCCTATTTTGACCTCCTGTTTTCACCTCCTGTTTACCTCCTGTTTACTCCTATTTACAGCATTGTGACCAGTCGTTTGCAGGTTATTTCACGTTATACCGTTGAGAATGCTTCGTGCTTTGGACACAGACTAATCATTCAATTGAAAAGCGATACCTCACATTTCTCTGCTCATGTCTGGATCAATGCTGGCTTGCGAAATTTCCATTTCATGGTTCGAGGATCTAAACCGAGGTCGATCTGCTTTGAAGTTATAGGCTTCTGAGCATGGATCCTGGGCGTGGATTTTGGATATGGCTCGTTGGGAGATATCGAGCCTTCTTTCTCTCCAGAGATGGTAGCATACCAGCCTGGCCCCTTGATAAGTTACAGAACCATGGGCCCCTTGCAGGACAAACATTCTTATCGAACACCCTGGCGGCCATTTCTCGTCACACCTCCTCCACTCACACAACATTAAGCCTCGTGGCAAGGTAATCCAGATATGCGAGGGAGCTTCTCCGTTTGATGATGCCTGCAGCCGCCTTGTTCGACATGGGGACGGCAGAACGCGGCCGGGAAGGTTCGTCAAGTTTGCTCTCTCGGGATCCTTCCCTCTTCATTTCGTCCTGTTATTTTGGTATTTCGTTTGCTCCTCATGTTGTGTCGCTGTTGATTCTTTATTTCTATCAGGCCATCTGGAGAAACCATCTTGAACTGAAAAGTTGAGTCCCCTCGGACAACAGCAAGATGCACCTCTATATGCGCCGTGGCCACGTGTGGAATATGCGGGCTAAGACTGCATGCATGATTATGCTTCTAGAAGGTCTCGCTGCAGCAACGCCTACAATAAATATCCCTTTCAACTCTCAGTTCCCTCCTGCTGCGCGAGTCTCGTCACCATTCAGTTTCACACTCTCGGAGTCGACCTTTTCTTCAGATGATATATTGACCTACGCTTTGTCAAGTGCGCCAAGTTGGCTCTCTCTCGATAGCGCGACTCGAACTCTCTCCGGCACGCCGCCAGACTGGGCTTCTGGTACAGGGCCGACCATGGATATTGTTGCTACTGACGGGTCCGGGTCCGTCTCAATGAGATCAACACTAGTCGTCTCGCCAAGTACAGCGCCAGAAGTTGCGATACCAAGCAAAGCTCAATTTCAGTCTCTGGGTGAAGGCAGTGCGGATAGCAGTGCGGATGACTCAATTACGCTCAACCCGTCGTCTCAATTCAGCTTTAGCTTCAGCAGAAGCACTTTTACATACGATGGAGACCCATCTGCCCTCGGCATATTTGCAGTTACAATGGACAACACGCCTCTGCCTCCTTGGATATCTTTTGACAACTCCACAATGACATTCTCCGGAGAAACACCGAACTCGAAGGTTTTAAAGCCCCAGGAGCGCTTCGGAATCCGCCTTATTGCATCAGACACGCCCGGGTTTGCTGGAGCATCAAAACCGCTCTATATCGTGGTAGAAAATCACAAGCTTGGGTGGGATGACACAGCTCTCGAAATGAAAACTTTTGTTGGAAAACCATTTGAATTCAATGCTCTCTCCGAGACTCTGAAACTGGACGGCAAAGTAGCAAACAGATCGGATATTATATCCATCGCTACTACCAAGGCGCCTTCGTGGCTCGAGTTCGACAATAACACCTATGTTCTATATGGGACCCCGCAGGAGCCACGGAAAGGCGCATCACCGCTTGATGTGACAGTTTCGGCTCAAGACAGATATGGTGGAACTGCGACAGTCGCCATTCGAGTAACACTTGCAAACAATATATTCTCCGACGGCAACATTGCTCCAGTAAATGCTTCTATTGGCCAACCTTTCTCATACAATATTAGCCAAGCTTTCGTTGATCCATCTGCTGTCAATATCGGAGTATCGGTCTCCCCGGAAGCACCATGGCTATCATTTGATTCAAAAACTCTTGTACTGTCAGGAGATGTTTCCAGTTCCGCCGAGGTATCATCAATTAACATAGCCATGGCTGCAACACCCAAATTAGCTCTTTCAAAGACAGCTCCGGATTTGAAGTCATTTACCATAAATGTCGTTTCCCAACATCTCAGTACGTCATCTGTTATTCACACCTCAGCAGTAATAGAGACTGAAGATTCAACAATAGATTCCAATGGTTTAGAAGCCATCGCAGCCCAAACTGGCGATGGTTCAAGACGCGGTTTGAGCCGAGGAGAGCTTGCTGCGGTAGTCGTCTTGTCTATATTTGCAGTGATTTTGATTGCTGGAATTCTGGTGTACTGCGGCAGACGACAACGAAATCGCTTTAAACTTCCGGATCCCATAGTTCTACCTTTATCAAAAAGAGATATCTCGAAACCAAGGCTTCAAAAAAAGTTCTCGATATTGGGCCTGAGTGGGAGTCCAGGAAGTATCCATCCGGGTTTGAGGGCGAAGGCTAAAAATATGAATAAGGTTACGTTTGACAACCCAGACCCATTCAGTACAAGGTTTCCTGATGCAGCCGTTCGACCAACTACGTCGTCCTCCAAGTACTCCGACCAACCACCTTCACAGCTTGACGCGGGCAATCGCGGCCACAAAGACTTCAGTCGTCCATTTCAAGGCACAGTCGAGTCCGAAGACTCAATAGCCGATGATCCCGATATCATAATCATTCAAAATTTTCCCAGCGAACCTGACGAGGAGACCAAATCCCATGGCATCACTGCAGCACCCTCTGCAGCAGTTCGCACCAAGGGCGGTACACATTCATTTCATCCCTATCGCACAGCTCCCAGGCCATCCAACCTCCAGCAAACCCCAGAGGCGAGCCGCACAACAAACACACAAACATACCGCGCACACAAGCGGCATCGCACTCCCAGCAATCTAGGTCCCCTTCCAAACACCCCGAGCAAGCTGCACAGCAGTACTGGTCTCAAACGCACAGGCTCCGTCCGTTCAGAACGCAGCACCAACAGAAAAGTCCTACCCGGGAGCGCCAACGGGCATAACCAAGGCCCATCGGTCAGGCCCGTTGAGGACAGCACCCGGGAAAACATCCCAGGAAGTCCTCTCAAAAGTTCATCTGCTCGTCCACGCAGTAGCTTGAGTGTCGCCACCGAATCTACCGACGTGCTTTACCTAGGCCAATCCTCCCCTACGAATACAACGGATGACACCCCTTCTTTAAAATCCAGCTCTGTTTCGCCTTTCGGTCAACCCCCGCAAACCTTTCTCGACACGGTCTACACCCCATCAGGTACCAACACGGGCAATTGCAGCCCGTCTCTGACGCGACTGCCCAGCCGCCGTGCTGCGGGATCAAGCCCGTTCTTCAGCGGCAGCCACCGCACAATCTCGCGCGTGCAGTCGCGCAGCAAGAAGCTCTTCGGCCAAGGCAAAGAAGTGGCAGTGATGAATAGCAGGCGTCCGGCGATGCCCGAGCCGGTGGCACTACGGAAACTTGCGAGGGATGAGAGAGCCTTGCAGGCTTTGCGAGATCCAGGGCTGGCACATCTACTAGATAGGCCAGGCAGTAGCCGTAATAACGATTCAGCGGCTGCATATACGGGCTCAATCGAGATGACGGAAGATGGCACGAGGCGCTTGATGTCCTTCATGGCTGCGGTGGATAAGAGGAAAAGCTGGGTGAGCGACGCGGACTCGAGACAGTCATTCAGCGCGTGGGATTTTGGGCAAGATAACGACGGCCCAAGTGAGGTCGCTACTGGGGTGCTAGAGAGGTTTAAAAGCTACAGGAGTAACGTCTCGGGCCGGTCCAAGACGTCGTTTAGGGGACAGAGCATTTGGCTTGGTGACAAGGGCAAGGATGCGGGGGAGACGGCGATTGTGGAGCATATAGCTGCGCTGGAGTATTGTGGAGGGCTGTTTAAGGGCAGCTCTAATAGGGGGGGGCTGTGGACTCGGAGCAAATGGTCTGAGAGTACAGCAGAAAGCCCTAAGAGGCTGTCAACGCCAATGAGCCCGAAATCCTTGAAGCTGGGGCTTTGGGGAAAGCGGGATGGCAACGATGGTATAGGTTCTATTGTTGTATGAGTATGGGATGACGGGATACCTGGGGTGTTATGCGGGTTTGAAGTTTGGATTTGTTGGTCGGGGTTGGAAATTTTCTATGAGAAGGCGGACAAGGGACAGAGGAGGGTGGGGAGGGGGTAATGAGGAGGAGTTTGAAGGCATGTTTGAAGGTATTAATTTTTAATTGCCTATGAAAGGCACTTTGTTTGTTTTTTTTGGCAACTATTTTATTATTTTATTATTTTGAAGTTTGTTTAATTGATTTTTCTCATTTGTCTCGGCGTAGCAGACCAGGACACCATTTATTTATATTATAGCTAAAGGCAGCGGTATGAAATGTATGATTATCACATTTGCTTTTATTTCTCGAGTTTCAAACAGACTTTGGCTCAAATTTAGGATATTTTACAGTTAACAATTTATCCACATATCTATAATACACTATTTCCTATACTGTCAAGAAACGAACTTCCAGTCCTCATAGTCAACTCTCTGGTGAGCCCCTCACATCTCATATACATTACAATATGCTATGTACTTACAAGCAAAAGTTGTCCAATGAGTATTATTGCAGGTGACTAAACAATTTATCATTGTGTAACACCTGGCGTCACAAAAAGAGGCATTTCTATGACTAAATCCATAAATCCAATTCGTCCCATCGGTAGCAACGGCTATCAGCTAATATATACTGCACACAGAGTGTGAACACCAACAATTAAAATCTGTTTCTATGAGGTAAGCGGCGCAGATGCGGCGTTTGATGCGGCCGTCGGTGTTGCCGCCAACGCGGCCGCTAGCGTATTTCGGACGTAATCCATGGAGATAACTTCACGTTACCAAACCCCGGAGGCAACGTCATAAACCACCAATTCGGTTTTTACTGCGGACTCAAATGGGCGAGATGTAGGAAGTATATAGAGAGGTTTTCTTGCCCTTCGCAGATACCCTCATCATCACGACGACATCCAATAACCATTTTCAATTGGCTTCACCAACCCTCAAGGTGACATATTATCCCTAGAACTCCGCATACCACTCATAACTAACATCGGCTTTCAGTTTTCTAATATACATATTGCTACTATGCCAGGAAAACTGCCTACTCGCCGAATCGGCCGCAACGGCCCTGAAGTGCCTGCTTTAGGCTTGGGCACCATGGGTCTCTCCGCCTACTACGGCACAATTGACGACGACGAGACTCGCTTCAAGTTCCTCGACCGTGCCTACGAGCTCGGAGCTACGTTTTGGGACACTGCAGATGTGTATGGTGACAGCGAGGAGTTAATTGGGAAATGGTTCAAGCGGACAGGGAAGCGCGATGAGATATTTCTTGTCACCAAGGTGCGTTCATGCCTTTCAAACGGGCATGAGCGATATCATCACATTTATATTTGATGGACATGGACTAATCAGTCTATAGTTTGGCAACCGGGTCCCAAAGGAAGCGTTGGCAAGCGGCAACAGCGAAGATGCGATGAAGGCCAGAACCATCGACAGCACCCCTGAATATTGTCTTGAAGCATGCGAGTTGAGCTTGAAGAAGCTCGGCGTCGATTGCATCGACCTCTACTACGCACACAGGATAGATGGCGTGACACCCATCGAAAAAACCATGGAGGCATTAGTCAAGCTGAAGGAGTGAGTACTGCCCTCGATACTCCCCAACCCCTTTCCACACCCAGCTACCTGCTCTCTCAACCCGCTTTCTAACCATCCCCAGAGCCGGAAAAATCAAACACATCGGCCTCTCCGAGCCCTCCGCCGCCACCATCCGCCGCGCCCACGCCATCCACCCCCTCGCCTGCGTACAGATGGAATACTCCCCCTTCAGCATGGACATCGAGTCCCCCGACACCGACATCCTGCGCACTTGCCGCGAGCTCGGGATCTCCATCGTAGCCTACTCTCCCATGGGCCGGGGTTTCTTCACCGGCGCCTATCGCTCACCCGACGACTTTGAAGTCGGCGACATGCGGCGCGCGCTGCCGCGGTTTGCGCCAGAGAACTTCGCCCGGAATCTGGAGATGGTGGATGCACTGCGGGAGGTGGCCAGGAGGGAGGGCGTGACGGTTGGACAGCTGACTTTGGCGTGGTTGTTGGCGCAGGGGGAGGATATATTGCCGATTCCTGGGACGAGGAGGATTGGCAATTTGGAGGAGAATTTGGCGGCGCTGGAGGTTCGGCTGAGTGAGGAGACGGTTAGGGAGGTTAGGGAGATTGTGGAGAGGGCGGTGGTGGTGGGGGAGAGGTATCCGACGACGAATATGAAGTCGATGTTTATTGATACGCCAGAGCTGTGAGGGGCGGAGGCGGCGGAAGGGGCGTAGAGGGGAGATTGCTTATATCATGTAGGTTATATCACTGATAATATATTGAAACATAAATATTGTCACTTGCGTAAACCGTTACCTCACGTCTGACGATGAAATGTGATTAGAGTTATGAGGGTTTTCATCCGTGTTTTGGATATAAATTATCCAGTATTTATCCCCATCCCCATCCGCTTTCCATATTCTGATACATAACTCCGAGCGACAACAGGATATATGATCAGCATAGCATATCAATAATGTTCCTAGCCGTCGCTCCATTGTACCGAAAGGGGCACGTTGTCACGGAGAAACAGAATCAGGGGCAGAATCAGGAGTACGCAATATCGATATCGATATTGAAATCAATATAAACCCACACACAAAACCCAGCACAACACAAATTAATTTAAGCTTATAAAAAACAAACAATACATTCATAACCCAAATCACCCATCTCCCTACAATCTCAAGAAACATTCCTCATATTACTAGGGGATTCGCAATATCACTCCACACCACGGGACCCTCCCCAATGTGGGGAGCCCACGATATCTTTCCTTATCCTTACCGACAATCATAGCCCGCCGACGTCGCAATACAACGCTACCCCCCGCCGATGGGCTCCGATAACAACGATTAGCATCGCCAGATAAACTCGGTCCTCGGAAATCCCCAAATCTCGACATCCATCCCAAGGTGCCATGACCCGGCAGCGATCCCTAAAAAATGGGCCTCACTTTCAAACGTTGGGGTCCGTAGACCCTTTGTTTACGCCCTCCCGTCCCCTCCCCCACGCCCCCCACCCGATCGTGAGGCCCTGGGACGATACCGTTCGTGGATACCCAGGCTCACGCCTTATATTACGCAATGGACAAAAGGAAAGATAGCACGTTCACGATAGGCTTCTGTGAGGCGTCAACCTCAACTCTGGGCATATCCCCGAGGAGATGCCAGTCTTCCCTGAACGAAAAACCAATAAAAGTCACGAGACAACAATCACGTGAATCCATGCACTCCTTCCTCCCTCCTCCTCCTCTGGGGCTACGCCTAC
>JPKC01002507.1:0-43425 GCA_000750925.1 Pseudogymnoascus sp. VKM F-4518 (FW-2643)
GGATGGCTTCAGCGCCGCTCCAATGTTGGTAGTCGCGCGCTCCTCGTCATGCCCGGCGGGCACCTGTTTCTCTTCAAAACCAGCAGTAGCATCACCCGCATGCTGTTCTACAGGCGTGGTCACATCATCACTCTGTGGCCCCGACACGGTCGTCTGAAGCAGCAACGAATCGGGTGAGTCTTCCCAAATGTCTCTACTCGGGAATCGCTGCTGCTTTAACTCTGGCCTAGTCTCAGCAGCGATCGATGCATTTTGCTCCCAAGGCTGCTTCTTCAAGAAGCTCTCAGTCTCTTTCTTGCTAAATTCCATGTCGGCCAACTCTTCCTGTCGACGCGCAAATGCCTGTTCGGGCGTCTCGCCCTTGCGAACTTCCAGGGTTTCTCCGGTTTCTTTGGTGTCGTCAGGCCCTTCTGGCAATTGCGGCGTGGAAACAGTGGCAGTTTGCATATGGGATTCAGGGGTATCCTCCCAGACGTCTTGAGACGGGAAATGGCGGCCCTTCAGCTCTGGGCGAGATTTAAGCTTATCAGCCTCCGTCAGTGGCTTAACTGGCGGTTGTTTTCCCTTATCGTCCTCAGGAAATAACGGCTCATACTCCTCAACGTCCTCGAGCGGTGTTGAGATAGCCTCCCTATCAAATTCTCCTTGCCGAGATATACTTGGAATGTCCTGACTACTTCTATGGCGACTTGTTGGCCTACTGCCACTGGGACTAAAGGCGCTACCGGTTCTGAAATAGGACTGCTCATCATCGTAATTGTTGTCTTGTAGTGGCGAAACAGCTGGTTGGAGCTCATGACCGAGCGGGGTCTTAGCCACCTCGTCCGAAGCCAAAATGGGGACGCCGTATCCGCTTTCTATGATGAAACCGCCCGCGCCAGGTGTATTGCCACCTGTTGGTCCAAGATTTTCTGTCGACTCTGCATGCTTCTCACCACCGTAGATCCTGCTAATACGACGGTTTGGTTCCTCGACATGTACAACAGTGTCGTCATCATTTTCGCTCCCAAGGCTCGTCTCAGAGGCTTTTTGGAATGTACGTTCCAGGCTTTCAGCGGAGTCGGCCTTATCGACGGAAGTCGAGCTCTCCTTTTTCGGAATTGGCGAAATATCAGATGAAAGCCTTGGTGAAGCCATTCGTGAGATATATTCGTCTGTGGCGACGTAGCCGACTTGCTCTGTTGGGGTACCAATGAGAGCTGGTGAGTCTAGTTGAAAGTGTTAGCTACCGATATCTTGGTACTATCTATAAAAACAATGAAGAATCCGTACCCAGTCCTGAACCTCTGTGTCCGGTGTCCCTAACAATTTTATTCAAATCCTCGCTGCTCATAGCCCAGTTGTTCCTCTCTTCGCCGTAGGCACTAAGCTCTTTCTTCCATAGTTCAGGATGTTTTTCATAGTATGCTTGTTCGAATTTATCCTTGGACATAATCCCATGTCCATGCATTCCATAACTACCAGGCGGCCCTTCGAAGCCGCGGCCGCTCTTTTGTCGTTGGTGGCGTGGCCTGGATCCGTCATTGTGGAATCCAATACCTGGCTGATACGGGGATTGTGGCGAAGGGGAAGGAGCCTGCACCATGCCAGCGTTGGGGTACATAGGCACTCTATGACCTACGTCAGGGCCGTCGGGCTGGTCTTCATTATCAGCCGAAGAAGTTGGGCGTTCCAGCCCAGTTGAGATTGAGCTGGCAAAGCTGCCTTTCGCCTTCAACGAGTGTCTCTCCGGGTCCCTGTCATCGACGGAAACTCGGTCTTGACTCCTCGGCTTTCCGAGACCAAAGGCCGCAGCTTGTGAAGAGTCGGTCCTTGTAACAGTGTTTATTTGGTCTTTTGCGCTGGACCCATGAAGTGACGGCCTGGGAGCGTACAGCATCAAATCCTCCGCAATGTTCCTAGTTTCATTGGGTGCTCTGGGTGAATCCACGGCATCTGGGGTGCAGATTTCCGCATATTCCATGCCCTCTTGTCCAACTGAGGGCATGTGTGTGACGCTAGATGGCCTCGGAGGCGCATCTAGCCCTGGGGTGCGACCATTCTCTCTCAAATACGATGCGTGTTTGCCGTTGGCGACAAAGTCTGGCTCGTTTAGGGGCGAGGGTGCATAGCTGTCTCCTCGAAGAGGGGATACGGATCGATCCGCGCGGCGATTGGTAGGTCGAGGTGGGATCTTGGGGATCTCGCTGCCCAGCGTGCTGCCGCTGTTCGGGGAAGCTGGCTTCTGAGCTTGGCCCCGCGTTGGGCGAGGAGGTATTTGGGGTATTTGTTGAGTCGCCATGATTGTACGAGTGTATGATGCGTAGCTGTTGGTCAAGGTATTCTATGGATGGATTGTCAAGGGACTGTCTCCATAGTCAGCTTGGTAGGTCACAGCAATAAATTGGTAGGCAAGGCACCGTGCATTTAAAAAAAAATGATGAAAACAAGAATGGCAGTCTGATTGATATGGAGGTCTTCAAAATAGTAGCATTGAGGATGCCCATGAACAGGTTGAGATTGATGGAGTTCAAGATGTGACCTTGGACTTGCTTGGGCCAGACTCGCGTCATGGCTCCAGCTAGGCTGTTCCCAAAGCGGAGCGCCATTATCATCTCCCTACCACTAAAATAGAACTAACCGCTCGAATCACAGCGCCTTGAGGGATATATCGGATTCCACTGATAAGCAAGCTGCGCACTCACATACCTATATAAAAGATAAGGCTTCTAAATGTGATATAGATTGGCGGTGAAACAGGGCGTTAACACACCGTTGTCAGGCTGTCATGGACAAATCTCCGTCAGGATGCACTGGGCGATCAGAGACATGTTATATTCCGAGAAAAGACGGCCAAGGCGATGGCCCAGACCACGGGATGCCAGACCAACTTCATGCACATATTCCAATACGGCCAGTACCTCCAATTCGGCGATCGCAAGTAGATATGCCTCAAAACTCTCTGACCGCTTGGATAGTTGTAACAGGTTTATCATCAAGGGGTACGTTTGAGGTCTCTCTTGCATGATTCAACACATGTCACATTTCGATTTGATGGCCATCGATGCGTTCGTAAATGCGCGGTTCAAATATAAATATGTTCTCTATGTTACCTAGACTATGACTACACGTGCAGTGGCTACTGCTGATCTTTGGGGGAAAGGTATCGCCACTTTCAGCCATTTCTTGAAGCAATCACGAGGAGCAAGTGTGGCGTCAAGGATCGGCTGGCGCCCGCCAGTCTCCACATATGTGCATTACGGGCCAGATATCATCGTTGGATAAGAATGTAGAGGCCATTGTAGGAGTTCGAAAGGGCTATCCAATATCAAAAAGAGGGTTGCCATGAGGTTGCTACGCTTCACAGTTTTCACTTTGATACGCAAGACAGATGTCTGCAAAGTTGCTGCACCATCATAAATACTCGCTTCCTATAACATAGATAACCCACCGCAGGGCACGGCAGCGATCGAATTCCTTCAATCGAGGAGAATACAAATACACACGCCTCCAAAAACCCATGAACTCCCATGCTCCAAACTGAGGATAGCCCTTCTATACCCAGATAATGCTCACCATATCAGTCGGTCGTTCCTTGTCCAGCAATTCCAGTTTTCGTCCTCATTCACTGTAGCCCCCCGCTCACTAACCAGGCGTCACTACGGGGTCTCAAGTCTCCATCTCCCCTCCCTACACAATCATTTGCGCAACACCTTGTCCACCGAGAGTCTTGCTGCCGGTGAATGCCTGGCCCTTCACACCGGCCAGCGCATATAACGCAGCCGTAATTGTCAACAGCGCCGCGGCAGCAATGAGAGATGTGATGCCGGCCGCAATGCTAATCCATTGGATGGCAGCCATGGCGAAGTAGATCAAGGCGCGCATGTAGTTCGTCGTGAACCTCTGCATGAAGCTATCGAACGTCGACGAGGTAGGGCAGACTCGCATGAGGAGCGGGATCTCGATGAAGATGATTATGAATGACGACACCCTGTGCAACTGGTAAGCTTTTGGAGAGGCATGGGGGGGCCGCGCGATAACTTACAAGCAGAGCGCACTGAATAGGATCACTATGCTGAGGTGGAACATGTTTGCAATGCCAAGCGCAAAGCAGAGGAATATGCAGACCACACCCGTCCTGAAGAAAACAATAAACCATTAGCCATGTCCAACCGTCGGCCCTCCGGAAAATATGGGAAAGTGAGTCTGATAAAAATCCAGTCCCTTGCTTGCTGCAAGCTGACTCTTCGGAAGCATGTTGCGTGTTGAGCTTCTCTGGACGCACTAGCCCAGCTTGCAAGGTGTCAAGAAGAGAGTCTCTTACCATTGCGCGTATATACCTTTAGAGCAACGTTAGCCACCATGGTATCATTATAAATGCGATCCTATACTCACTGAAATTCCTCGTGGCGAATTCCTCTGCGATCGTCATCGTTGCTGATTTCTTTGAAAGCTATTGGGTATCGGTGGCTGTCGCAGTAGTGGGTTAGCATCGGCTCGTCAGGTTTCTGATGGCCCTCTCTGTGCCCGTCTTGCCAGTACTCACTATTGTTAAGGTTCTCGGTAGAAGCTGCAGATAGAGCAATAGAGAGCTTTGGTTGTTTCAATATTCTGTTTACCTATTCAAGGTCAGACTGAGGGTCCTTTTGTTACGCAGCTTTGTATGATGCCGCGTAGCTTACGGTCCCACGCTAAGCCTTTCACGGATTTATGCGGCAGGCACCGGAAATATGCGCCACTCGTCCATTGTTACTTCCTTAAATTTACTTTTTGCATTACTGTCTATCTGTAACAGGCACCACTAATTTGGTCTCCGTTTATTCACAGTATATATACAGTGCTCTGTTGCAAAAGAAATTGAGCTCGCGGTTACCATCCCACTTACATCACGGGTTCTGGAGCTATACACATTTGTTTAAGCGGAGTCTTCGTGATACCGCCCAAAAGCGCTTCAGACGGCCAGGTCGAAAGTGGTTACGCAAGCTTGTTGTGCATTCTATCTTAAGCGGCTGTGAGAACTATCATAACATTCAAAACAGTTCCGTGTTCGTATTGGATATCTTCTTTTATTCGTCATCAAAGTCAGGCTGCACTATGCAAGCAAAATGCACATTACGCTCCACAGAGTACGTCTTGGCTGTCTATATTCCCACCAGCCTAGCATTTTGGCGCCACTAACCGAACACGAGCTTGAAGATGTCGTTGAAGATGAAGTAGCTTCCGGCTCCGTCAGGCAGAAGTTGGAAACACTGGCTGTAGTTCATTGGTCTCTGTTCCTCATCGACCTAGAACAGAATTAGCTTCTATCGAAGAGGCGCAGACGTAAAGGTATAACGTATAGGGTGCGCTTGAAGGTGGGGTAACTAACCAAAAGAGCACCGGTAACCAAGATGATGATGCCACCACCCTCGACTGGCTGCGCGTCCAAAGTCGACACTTGATGCTTGACCTTGGCAAATGGGAGAGACTGAGCGTTATGATGGTTAGCATTAGACCACAGGAGGCGCGCCATGAGGAGTACATACAGCAAGCTTCTCAACAATGGGCCCGGCACCAGCGACAGCCGCAGACTCGAAGGTCAACATGGAGTTGTCGCGCTGTATGAGAACCACTTGTTAGTTCCCTTGTCTAGTGAATGGTATTGAAGCAGAGTTTGGAGCGGGTGCTCACGTAAAGAGGAGCCAACTGCGATCTATCGGAGTCGAACTGGTTGTAATAAAAGTCCGTAAACTGCTCTGTTCCCAAGACTTAGCAAAGGCCCGTCGCCACGAGGATACCAGCGCATCGATTGTGTGAAATGAACAGAGTCATCTTCACATGGCCAAATTTGGCCATATCGTACTGGTGATATTACTCACTCGCGATTCCTGCAAAGTCTAAAACGAAATCGTTAGCTGTTGACATATTTGGTGGGGTGATTTCAGCGACACCGGACAACGCAGAGAGGTTTGCGCTGCCCGACAAGAACATCGATGACAGGAAAATAAGTGAAATAACTCACCGGCCATCTTGAATGGTGTATCGCTGTTGCGATGGTTATAAAGTGTCAAAAAAGTGTTATGGTTCTGCACAGAAAGGCAGAGTGCTGTTCATGGAGGGGTCCAATATTGACATACAAATGAGACAACAAGCTTGTTGTGCCTCAGGTAGCAATGACGCTAGTGACTAGCGGGAAATTATTTACTTATGCCTTTCCATCATTTATCTTCTCTCTTTCCCAATCTTCGTTCTCTACAAATTCTCCTCCGCTGCTTCCTGGATTTGTGCTGGACACATTTCCGAGCTCAATTAATATTCTCTAGATGGTATGTTTCTCTCCAGCATTTCCTCACAACCCACCATATTATGATGATAAACCCTTCCATTAAGAACGGCCAGCGGAATCTTCCATGTCGAGACAATCAATTATCAAGCTCAACAGTCTGATCTATATGCACATTCATACATCTTCAAAACATATATGTTCAAGCACAGAATGCTAACAATCTGTCGCACAGGTCATTACTCTCGAGTTTGGTGTCTTCACACCGCCTCAGATCCACATGAGCCTGGTCTGGTTCTAAAACCATATGGTGTGACGGGCTCTCCATTTTGGCACTTTATAATAATCAAAATCTTCAAATGATATATTCTATAAAGAATTGCAGCTTTCGTGACTCCATTATCGTCTTGAGAACTGTTGAAATTAGGGCAAATTGAATGCCGTTTTAGTTTCCTGTAAATGTGCCTTTTATGTGGTTCTGAAAGGGCTGAGCTGCCGTACTTGGAAGAAGCGCGCAACTACTGTGTGTACATTACATGATATAAACACGGTCAACAACTGCCCCGCACGACTATAATGCTATACACGGTGGAATATTTGAGTATTTATTCGGATTCAGATTCAGATGGCATTATTTAAGATGTTATTTATTTATTGTTTGACCAGGCAGCTCCAGCTCAGCGAATAAACGTTGAACAGCCCATATTTAGAATAAAGAAATCGGATGTCTTTGTCTCGTGGGGTTGTGTCGTCTCGCCCTTCCTCACGCTACCTCTGTTTGGTCAGACATGCGGTCAGGCTGCACCAGCACCACCTTCGCATCTCGCTTCACGAACTTTGTAACTTCTGCATCTCAGCTGCTTTACCCACAGAGCCCATTTCTCTTTCACAAGGAGCTGAGGCAACCGTATTAAGATTGATATATTGCTTCTGTCTTTCTAGCTTCACGGATCTCGCGTCCCCACTGCAGCAAGCTCGACCTCGACCTCAACCTCGCCCAATCATCATTCCCCCCCTCCTCACCCGAGCCCGCCACTTCACCCAAATCGCCCTCAAAGCCGTAAAGCCTGTATTTCTTGTCGCGCTGCAGCTGGCTTAGCCAACAGCCAAATGCCTTGCTTCAAAGGAATAGCAGTGTCCGTCCACGCCGAAGGGGCGCCACTTCCAGAGTACTCGGTTCAGAAGCAGTCGCGCGTGTCCCGCGTCAACACCTACATCCCGGTCCCACAAGCTCATGTCCCCAAGGATTCCCTCTCCAATAAGCCGGAACCTTCCCGGTTTGCTATCTCGATCACTCTCCTCACTTCGGGCATAGCTGTTCCTTACTCGACTCCTAAGGCCACCCCCGATAAACCTTACCCGCGGGCCCAGATTGTCTCCGACCCCTCCAATAAAAATGCCGACAAAGGGCCCCATGGCGTTATTGGTCCCTATATACCGATTACAAACTCTGAAAACGAAACTATAGCTGCATACATCTATTTCGATGGGCGCCCAAAAGAGGAGGTGGCTACATTGTTGCGCCCGGGAGAAGAGACATGGGTAAACTCAAGATGGGTGCAGGTCCCAGACTCCGAAGGCGGGGGCCTTGCTGAGCGAGAGTTTCTATTCCGCGAGGTGGGCCTAGAGCGCTGGCTTAATGGACTGGACCTCGATGGTGGCAAGGATGCTGCCGCGAAGCTCGAACGGCGCCGGCAGAAGTTTGAGAAGAGGCGCAGTCGCCGGCGGAATGGGAACGGTGACATTGACATGTCGCCAACAAAGAAGACGGATGGCTCTCGAGACGATGTGTTGCGTTATGGAGACAGTGAGGGGGCACCAGTTGAGAAGCTATCTGATGACGATGCCATCTCTGATTGGAGCTCTGATGATGATGCGCCCCCCGAAGCTGCTGGTCAGATTAAAGTTGCTATGTTCCGAGTGCTGGCATCAGGAGAAATCAAAAGAGGTGAATACTCGCCACAATTCGACGCGCATGACGACGATGAAGGCTCCGAGGGCGGCAACAAGGACGCAAATGGAGGAACCTCCGAAGCTGATATCGACCACACAACAAGCTTTGCTAAGCCCAAAACTCTGGATCCGAAATCTATCAGCACACAAACAGTTACTGGCATTGATGGACCTGACAAGCCATATGCTGTCTTCACGTTTTTCTACAGAGGCGAGCGTAAGTACCAAAAGCGCCCAAATTTCCCAACTTGAAGTTAATTCAATACAGGCCAACTACAAAAAATGGGCATACTTGACTCTTCTAAGCATGCGAAGACAACGCCAGCTGCCACCAAGCGTGGATCTACACAAATGGACTTTTCAAATCTCGGCCCCTTGAAACCAGGGGGCACCGTTGGCTTTTCCGCCTTCAGAGACAATGAGGAATCGGCGCGGAAGGCTAAGGCCAGAAAAGCAAGCAACGGCAGTATACTTGAAGACAGCGACGATGATGATGACGATGTCGATGTCGATATTGTTGGTAAAATGGATGAAGCCGATGATAAAGATGTCAAGGCGATGCTCAGCCCAGAGGACGCAAAGTACTCGGGAGAATTAGCTGAAGGCGTTGGCCGAATTAAGGTATGCATTGAGCACCCTCGTCCTCCTTAGTTACACCAACTAACATTCCATCAGCTGAAACGCCAACACTCCGCCGACCCCATGGGCGGTGCTCGCCAGTCTCCTGCATCTACCGGCACACCCTCAGGAACAGTGACACCTCCAGCAGCAGCCGAAGCGCCAACCGCAACCCCTGCCATGAACATCACCAACAACATGTTCGGCAAGACCACTCTCCCCGACGACTCCGTCATCGGCAGCCCCCTGAAGAAGCAGCGCGCCACGACCTTCAGCGCCACGCCCGAAGAGGCCAAGACCCTTCTGAACTCCGCAGGCGTCCCGCTCCCATCGGGAAACATCCTCAGTCTTGCTGAGGCGGCCCATTCAAACACTACTGCTCCACCACCACTACCCACGGTTAATTTCCCCAAGGCTGACATGGAGGACGAGGAGCTCTAGGCGGGCACTTGGATTCGCAATGCACATACGCTCCATCTCCTTTAATGCATTGAAGTGGCGTTGTTCGGTATCTATATGGGAGGGTGGTTAGGCCTGAAACCGGCATGTGGCTGTTGTGACGGTTTTCACGAGATAAAGGGCGAGGTGTTGGCCGTTGGGGGTTGGGGGTTATCTCTTTTTTTGGCCCCAGGGCAAATAGCTATCTATTGTTGGTTGGGTGGGAAAGGGGATGGGGACGCTTAGAAACACAGAGATGAGATGGGAGGAAACGTGCTCGCAAGCAATGTAGGTAGCATTTTGTATTATACCCGGCGAGAGGAGTGCAATGGAGACATTGGTCTCCGAATAGATTTGTATCTAAACCCGCTGGTTATTTGGGCACCCGTGAATGTGTTTTTCGAGGACTGTAATTATGAAGCTCCCGTAGCACCCGTGTAATATAGAGAGACTACAGTAAGTCCGGATATCACATGGCAATTCACACTATTGCAAGACAAACAACGTATTCAATCGTCAAAAAACTCCATTATATTTTACATAAACGGTTACACCCACCCACCAATCAATCCCAAACTCCCATTAGACCCCCTCATATAAATAAAAAGCAAAGAGCCCCAGTCCCAACTCCATATGTGTGACATCCCTGGGTTCTATCCCCCCCCGCGCTGCCTAGCCCCGCCGGCAACAGCAAGCAAAGCCCTTAAAAGAAACATCCCCTCCCGAAACCCCATACGCTTTGTCCCGCTCGACATTAGTGCGGGGCAAAGGCGTCCATTATCGTTTTGAGAGATGCATTTGGTAAAAGTGTGAAAATCCACCAGCGCGTGCGAATAAACCGTTTAAAACCCGACGCTCGCTATGCAGGGAACCAGATCTCTCCAAATCGTCATGTCATGCGCCTATGGATGGTAGAGTTTATGTAACAATTGAAAATCAGAGGTAGCGTATGGAGGCTTGGTTGTAGCTTTGTGGAAGTGCATGCTGCCTGCGGTCAGCAGCATGCACAAAATCGTATCCTTTGTTCCCCAAGGTAGGCTCGAGTCAACAATAGTCTGGTGAACAAGAAGAGATCGTGAGGGAACGGCTTCAAGGATTACGTTGAGACAACGCGGCGAATCGTTCGGCGACCTGGAGAGGTCAGTTATTACTCCGTACCGAGGGAACGCATGATGTGAATTACCTCTGGTGCGGATTTGATAAAAGGGAGGTCAAAGAACATGTATTTTTCGTTCTTGATGAGCTCAAAGATTGTGATGAGCAGGCCCCACGGTTGCGGCCAAGGCCCAATGAGTCTCTCCAGTAAAACCCGAGTTATCTGTTGTCGGATGTCTGACTCTTCCTGATCATTCATATCATTGCCAAATACATCAAGTAATGCTTGGCTGAAATAAAGAGTGTGGGCGTTGGGGAACCGCAGGTGGTTGGCCATGCTGTTCACGAAGTAGTAACGGGCCTCGGAGCTTAGCTCGTGGATAAGCATAGTCACGAGAGCTGAATCAGGGGATCCTTGGATGAAGATTGGCCCGCCTTTCTGAGCAGCATTTTCGATTGCTTGCATGCCGATGTGCAATACAATCGCATCGATAAGCTCCAAGTCAACATGAATTGGTAGGTATCCAGCTGATGTATTGCTCTTCTGGCGCTGAATTGCATGAGCAATGTGAGCGACAGCATCTTCAGATGGCCCACTTTGCAATGCTTGGTCGACAAGATCTAAAAGCCCGGCTTCCTTCAAGGGCGCCTCTGTGTTGAATGCAACGGACGGAGGCTCGCGAATGTCCTCGACACGGTCGATCTTGAGGCCAGCCTGCAGAGGATCAGGCATTTTGGAGAATGCCGATGGACCTGACGTCAAAATCATATTGTGTAGCTGAATGCAGTGTGGAGGAATAGCAGCACAGAGGCGAACATGATTGCCAGATAAGAATTCTGGGTAATCATGGTGCAGGACCACAAGGACTTTGATTGCTCCATGGTATATGTCTTTCGTCACTGGTGATATATGGAGCTGCTTGAGAAGTTCTCCCAAGTATAGCATCAGGCACTCCAATAACTGCACGAGTGGTTCCCAGCCACTCTGGTGCTGCAGTCGGAACATGTGAGGCATGAAATCTCTATGAGAGATGAGTCCGACCCATGCGAAAACAAACCCAGGATAGCGCGAGGGCTGCAACTTCAAAAATGCATCCGCAAATACTTGGTAGAATTGATTTCGTTCGGCTTCCGAGAATTGTGGAGCAACAACATTGAATTCGTGCAACATTGTCGAGAACAGCCTGAAGAAAACCTTTTGGTTGAAACCTTCACCACGCATGACGTGATGATGGTTCAAAACAAGAAGTATGAGAGACAAGATAGCCTCGAAATAAGCCACCTTATCACGCTGGACTTCGCCAGGTCGTTCGCCAGAGCGCTTCACAAGGCGTACAACCAACTTAGCCAAAGCATCGATTGGGAGATACGCGTCGTTGGCTAAGCCGTTTGTCTGAAAGTGGTGGTCGAAACGCTCGACAGACGCATCAATGCAAATACGTAAGAATAGACAGGTATTCTCTTGATCGGTAACAATTTGTTTGTTGTGCAGTTGCTCAATAAAGTTATTGGTGCTGCTTTCGGTGGCGCCCGCGCTATTGCTCAGATTGACCCATTCTTCGAAGACGTAGCCCATCTGGTCCTTGTGGGCCTGGAATTTGTTGTCGACATCGCTGGTTAAAGTCTGCATTAGGCCGGATGATTTTAGCTTCTGGATGAGCTGCTTGCCAGCCTCCAAATCGGGCTCCTCGCTCAGCCACTGAGCAACAGCTTCAAAGCCTCTTGCAAAGTCCGTGAATAATGCGACAGGTCTATCAACCAGAAGCACTCGGCTTGTGAGCGTAGACAAGAAATCTATCGCCGACACTTTCCGCTGTTGCAAGGCTTTAGAGGCAGCGACATCAACGCGTTGCCAGTCGAGAAGCGAGACGTCCGTATTGATCAAGGACAGGACAAGTGGAACGCTCAACAAACGTTCATCGGGCTGCTGGGCAATGAACATCACAACATGCCGGGCTGTGCCGCCGTGCAACTGGCACAGCATATCTAGAATGTGCACCAAGCTCTCAATTGCGAGGTCGCCCTCGGTAGATGGGCTGAAAAGCAACTGCAAAATGTGGTCTGCAGTGAATCTCGAGGCTTCATCGGATACTTGAGTGTTTCTTATGATGATTTGGCCTAGGGCATCAACAATATCAACAATAGTGTGAGGTCGAGGTAATTCAGAGTAGTGTTGCTCTGGAGAGGTGCTTGCTGCCCTCAGGAGTTCGTCGAGAAGCTCTTGAATTCGGTCGGCGAGATTTCTATGGTCAACAGGGGGTGCTGGAGATCGTCCGTTGGTCAACGAGGCGGCTGGCTGCCCATATGAATGCGGCTGACTGTTGATAAGCGGCATTACTGGGGCTTCTGCCGGCGTTGGCAAGTTCCCCACAGATGGATATTGGTCCTGGAGAATGTCATTTGCAATGGAGCGGCTAGCATCCGATGTCGAAGTAGCATGAGCCGAAATGCCGAGAGAAGTTATTCGAGGCTGTCTGGCAAACTCGTCGTATATAGCCATCTGTTCCGAGTTGAGTCCTCCCGGAGTACCAGGTAATAACTTATATGGGTTTGGAATAGTCATTGCCCAACGACTCAAGGTAGGGTCAACATAAGGGTCGGTAGGTCTTGCAGCTCGCCATCTGCGGCGCGCCTCGATTTCTGACTCGATCATATCCTCAATCTCGGGAACGGCACGCTCCTCAGCCTTATTCTCGACTTGCTTGCAGGCCATATCAAGGTTAGAGTTGACGCACATGATAATGGTCCCTTCTGCTAAGCCTTGGTTCATACTCATGGACGCTTCGCGGATATAGTTGTTCATGCTGGCTCGGAGGGGTTCCTTCGAAGTAACCAGGGCAAGGCTGCCAGCAGTTTTCTTGACCATAGCAATAGCAGCATGTCGTAATCTATTCTCATCACCCTCAATAGCAAAATCCTTGTGTATCATTTGCGCAGTTGAGATCGCTGCGATTGTGACCGAACGCTCAACAACGGGTGATATAATCTCGTGTACAGCACGCGTAATCGCTGTTCGGACAATATCTTGCAGGCGTGCTTGGTTAACCAGGTCATTTGCTGGGGGGTACACCAGAAGAGGGCCCAGGTCGGGAATTGACGAAGTTATATCCTGGGGCGAGAATCGGCCAGTGCCAACACCAGGTGCGATGCCATTCATGGAAAGACTATCAAATCTGTCGACAACATCAAGCGAAATCGGCTCGGTTGGCTCGTCAATAGCTGGCAAGCGAGTCTGAATGTCCGTTGAGGGCTCTATACTCTTATGGTCAAGGTTCAGTCCTTTGCACAAAACTTCAATCTCAAATTTGAGGTTCAGTTTGAGTTCTGCATGTTGGTAGAGTTCAATGAGCAGATGTATGATATCCATCAGCCAAGGGTTAGGAGGTTGGAAGATCGTCGACGATGCACCTTGCAGTAATACCTTGCATACAAACGGGATAACGACGATCAAACGTTGAGTATCAAAAGCTTCGAGGAGCAGCTGCTTAAACGCGATATTCTTGTGTTTTATCGGCTTATCCCGTGCTAGGGTCAAGGACCCCAGCCATCCACCCAAGTTCTTCAGGTGAGCGCGTTCAGTAGACGACTGCATAGTGGTCTCCGCATTAAGCATCTTGATCACACTAACATAGGTCTCGCGCAAGACCTCCGACCAAAGTGACTTGTTCCCGAACAGGCGTACGAGGTCCAGGTAGAGCTGGTGGTAGTTTGGCTGCATCTTTGCGCGCTCTTCGACGAGGTGACCTGCGAACCATTGTTGATGCCTCTCCTCGATGACATCTTTAAGCTCTTTGAATTTCGTCTCAAGATTTCTCTCTGTGATATTGTTCAACACAAACAAAACCTTCTCTTGGGTGTCATCCGACGGGTCCTCATAAACACTACTATATGCCGGCTGGTCGACGTGTAGCGCGTTGAATGGCGCTACACTTGGGTCAGTGGAAAGCATGTCGTCAAAGTTTCCATTCGGGATGGCACCGCCATTCACGGAGTTGTCGCCAGACAAGTCGTTCGCGTTGCCACTTCGTGACAAATCCGCCTGCTCACGGCAGACTTCATCGGCTCTAGCCCAAACATCTGTCCCTTGAAGTCCAGGAATTCGCAACAGATGCCTACAGAAGCCCGGCCACTCTCCAAATCTTTCGAAGGTTTGCTTCAGTGCCTCCACGCCAAACTTGTACATTGGCTGGTCAGGTGTATTGTCTTTCACCGCATCCAAAATCATGCCAAGGGCAACTTCTAGTGGTAAATCTGGCAGAAGCTTCGCCTTGATGATTCCACCGAACAAGACGGCGGTTGTTTTGAGCGCTTCCAGAGGATAGGTACTATAGAGACTATACTCGTCAAAAAGCCCGTGGATCATGCAGGCAAAGACATCCTGATCAGAGGGGTTGCGTGACAGCTTATAGTCTCTGAGGGCTTCAACAACAGCTCGAACTTTTATTTCTTCGCTGTACATGCGCTTGTAGTGCTCTTCCATTTTCTCGTTGGCTTCGATAGGTAGCGAGTTCCTTTCACGACCATTCTCATCGATAATGTCATCAAAACCCTCGCCATAGTTGACCAGCCGAGGGTAAGCTGTGATACATGACCGTTGAAGCGCCATCTGCTCCGTGCTTAATGATCGAGGCAGGATACTGGTCAATATATTCAAAAGCGCTGATATCGTCCTGACAGGGAGCATGACACTTGTAGGCTGCTCCTGATCAGTCCTTTGGACCTGAAGCTCATGCTGCGCCTTAATACCGAGGAAGTTTAGCAGCATCTGTGCTAGTTCGTCGGGGTGTTGGGCATGCTTTTGCTGCCACTGATCGAGCTCGAGTTTGCCGCTCGCATGTGCCCAAGCAGCAAGATCCAAACCAAATCCATTTAATATGAGGAGGTCATACAGCCAATTATGTCTGATCGAATGCTCAAGGATCATAGGCAGTTCGAGTGGTGTCCGCCCATGCGTCTCAATAAGCCGCCCGACGAGCCAATTCCTGTCTTTATTCCAAACCGCGTACAACACAAAGTCGTAATTTGGGTCGATTTTGTATAGGAAGCGATCAAATAGAGAGTTTAGCGTATCAGTCGCCAGCTCCGGCCAAGGTTTTGGCACACCAAAAGCAGAGACCACGAATACATCCAAATTCGGTACAACAACCTCTTGGAAGAGTCGTTTGGCTTCGGGAGTGTCAGAGGCAATATTGGATTGCAGTGCCACATGAAACACTGCTTCGAGTGCAAGTACAGACACTAGGGGGTGTCTCACGGCGCTTGCTGCACGCTCTTGAACATTCGACATCGCTCCTGCGAATTCTGCAAGGGTGAAGGAAGGCTGCAACCCCGGAATAGTGCTTGCATCTAGCTGTTCCGGACTCAATGAAGCATAAGCGTTGATGAAGGATAGCTGAGTCTCTGAGTTCTGCCAACGGCCACCCCACAAGCTTTGCACGTCGAAAGAGCTATCATCGTCGGCAAGGGGTTTAAGAGCAGAATACAGAGCAAAAAACTGATCGGAAGAAATGCGAAGGCCTTCTTGATCAAATTGTGCCACTGCGCGTTGCCAGTTAAAGCTCCGAGGTAGTTCCTTTCGAAGGCTCTTGACGAGCACCGGCGTCGAAAATCGAGGTGTGCGGCTTATTGCAGTGTATAACAAGGCCATGCCGACTTGTTCTTCCTCGAGCCGGCTAGTTCCCATGCTGCGAATGTATTTTATACAGGTTTCCTCATCGGCCGTAAACGCAGCCCCCATCCGTCGAATGTATAATATGAAAGGGTTGTGGTCGAAAAAGGGTTTCATTAAATATAGCGCTGCTAAAATTTCGACTGGAAGTGTGTCTTGTTCCGGTTGAGAATATCGATATCGTATCGCCATTTGAAAGTCGGCCTTGGCCCCATCGTTGAAGTTTGGCGGGTGTTCTTGGATAAACCGGTCGATTATGGTTGCCACAAATGACGCGGTCATGTCTCCATGGAGGTTATCGTGTGGTGAGGAGAGGAGTTGGAGGAATGATTGAAAGTTTGCAGAAAGTATGGCATCGGCTGTGACGTGTCAGTGGTCTGCATTGAGGGTATCTGTTGAGCCTATCGAACCTTTGGTCTTTAAATCTGATCGTGAGCATTGTTTGAACGCTAAAGCTAGGATTGTCTTCTCGAGCGCATCCAGCTTAAAGTGCTCCATGAAGGTTGACAGATCGAAGTCGCGGAATATATCCTCGTTCGCTGTTTCGATGGACTCGGCGATCTTCCCGGCTTGGTCGACATCATGCGAAACCTTCCGGACCTCATTGACCAGGATTTGGTAGTTGCCGGGGTTTGCAACTGATCTATTCACGCCAGGGAATATCTGCGGCGCATTGCCGACAACCAGTCGGCTGAAGTATTTCTGGAATACTTCCATGCCGTGGTCATCGATCAGCTACGGGAGTCTAGTTAGCGCGACGGACGTGTTAACTGCACAAAGCCATGACAAAACCGTACCTTCCTGAGCTGTTCTGCTTGTGCTTCCCACTTTGTTCTGTCCTTGTCTTCCTTGATGGTGCTGAGGAGTAGGTATACTTGTGCGACGACAATCTTCGTCAGTGAGTTCGAGCCAGTTGGGGTGCTTGGGCTTGGCCCTGCGCTGAGGCCTCCGGTATGTGGACCGTGAGGTGAATGGCTGCTGGCTGTTATGATACTCTGCGCGGGCGAAGGTGTATATGTGCCGCTCCGATGATGAATTGGGACCATCGAGTAGGGTGCTGAAAGGGCAGAGGTCCACTACACCAAGGAAGCTTCCCTCTCGAACCTTGCAGTTGTCGGAGGATAGAGACCAAGTTGTATGGACATGGGATCTGGGGTCAGATAATAAGGGTGTGGTGAAGGGGGCCGGTGGGGGAGCGGTCGGGGATAGTGGATTGACAGAAGGAGGATAAGGCTTTGGAGGAAGGGCGAGTGAGGTTAGAGTGAAGTGGTGTTGTACAGTCGCGCTTGATGAGGCTTGCTCCCTAACCGAGCGTCTGCGCTGCTGTACCTACCTACACTAGTGCACGAATGTAGGATGACTAAGCAGCCTAACGGTCAACACCTGAAGTTTTAGATTGGCAACGGTCATTGTAGTCACGTGCTCATGACCTCTGTCACGTAACTGTCATAAGGGGGTAGGGGGGTTGGACTGTAGGAACAAAGACAGGGAATGCAGTAGGATTTAATCTTTGTATATTAGCAAGCTATTAGAATCTGTTTGATTATCAGTTGCAGGAATAAATTTTAATACACTCTAACAGCTCGCTATCACATACTACAGCGTTTGGCATCTGACAAGCTGGTGAGGGATGCGTCTGTGTATCTATATCTACACTGTCACGCCTTCGACTTTAGAGGGCCAACATTTCATACTATGCCAGCGGAGGCCTTGTGTTTTACTGTGGTTTATTGACTTGCAGTAGACATATGTATGTTCGTGGATGATATGACTGTCTATAATTTAATAATAACTGCCCTCAATCGATTATTATATTTCCCACGAATTTAAACATAACCATGTTAGTTAAATTTTATAGTTCACTACCGCACAAACAAGCACTGTATTGAGAATATTAAATAAAAATAACAAACAAAAAATAAATACTTATAGTTTGTCAGATGAAGCAAAGGATATGATGGGCAAGAGTTGGTGGGGTTGAACGACCCGTACAATCTGGGTGGTCTGGTGCCCAGGAAATACCCGTTGCTGGGGGAACGACAACCCAAGTCAACAAATCCATACTGGAGTCCTGTTAACCATCCCATCCATTTGCTCAATACTACGCAACCTCAACTGCTCTATTATACCTACGATTTACAAGGCTACTTCTGTCGATAATTCACTATCAAGACCTACATCAGTACTGTTGTCAAATATACGAAATAACTTTGATTCGCGATCGAGGGATACACACTCCACGAGACCAGCAACACAGCCATCGTCGCGATGCCTGGCACGGTCTCGGAGGGTCCGTCAGTCGCTCTGTCATGTATATCCCCCGTCCCAACCAGAAGCATTGAATTGATACTGACTTCTTGCAGTTGCCAATAATTTCTGGGGTATGCAAGCAAAGCATCAGGCCGTACGAGTAGAGAATCATGTCTAACAACACGGGAAATAGGAAAGGAAGATGCCGGAGTCAACCCACTCCTCGAGCGCATGCACAATGCGAAGCAGACTTGTGATGAATTGAAGGCTTTTTATAATGGTACGGAGAACTTGGAAATCAAACTGGACTCAACACTGACCCACTCAAACAGCTAGGAGCTCGCTCGAGGAAGAATATGCACGCAAGCTTTTGGCCCTGAGCCGTAAGCCGCTGGGGTCACAAGAGTCTGGCACCCTACGAGCATCGATGGATGTGATGCGAGGAGAGGTGGAGTCTATGGGAAAGTCACACCAGAATGTTGCACAACAGATGAAGACGGAGTTGGAAGAGCCGCTGGCGGCATTCGCTGGAGCCATGAAAGAGCGGCGCAAAATTGTCCAAGGTGGCATTGAAAAGCTCCTCAAGACTAAAATCCAGCAAACCCAGGTGGTTAATAAGGTACGCTCGGGCTTGACACTTGGAATACCATTGGCATACTAACCTGGTGCAGACTCGGGACAGGTACGAACAGGAGTGCCTCAAGATCAAGGGGTATCTAGCACAAGGCCACATGGTCATGGGCCAGGAGGAGCGTAAAAACAAAGCCAAGCTTGAGAAGACACAAATTAATGTCGCCACGTCGAACACCGAATACGAAGCTGCTGTGAAGGTGTTGGAGGAAACCACAGGCCGCTGGAATAGAGACTGGAAGGGCGCATCCGACAAATTCCAAGATCTCGAAGAAGAGAGGCTAGACTTCACAAAGAGCAGCTTGTGGACCTTTGCAAACATTGCATCCACTGTCTGTGTTAGCGACGACGCCTCCTGCGAAAAGATCCGCCTGTCACTCGAGAACTGCGAGGTAGAGAAAGACATCCTATCATTCATCAAAGAGTGCGGAACTGGCCAGGAAATCCCGGATCCTCCAAAGTATATCAATTTCTGCCGTGGCGATATAAGCGACACACAGTCAGAGGCTTCTGAAGACGACGCCTATTCCGTGGCACAATTCCAGAGGACCATTAATCCTGCTTTCAGGTCCTCTTCCCCTCAACCTTCCACATACGAGTCTCATCACGATCCAAAGTCTAGCCTCGCACGAGAGTTGGGGCACAGAGAGCCAGATACACCTCCAAGCCGCGAAACCACCATCACTCCACAGAAAGCATTGGCCGACAGGAAAGCACAACCACAGCTAGATTACAGGAGAGAACCGAGCAGGCTTCAATATGAGCAACCCCAGAATGGGCAACTGGCATCTGTGCCTCACGACCCCTACCCGATGGATGGTATGACAATGCTGTGCCGGACTGGGCCACCATCCGATAGAAGCTCCGCCGTCAGCGGGCTTCGTCCATCAAGCCGTGATTCACACAGCGAATATTCCAATCCGACATCGTTTTCCAGCATGGAACCTCCAAGCGGCAAGCAGTCGCCTATTAAGCAAGATGCCGTGTTTGCACCTCCAGCCGATAAGTCTGTTCAAAAGAAGAAGAGTGGGTTCTTCCAAAGCCATAGCCCCTTCAGAAGGAAGAGCAAGCATGGAAAGGAGATCCAAGCGGCAGCCCCCAGCCCATCAAATAGAAACACATGGTCAGCAAAGCCTGCGCCGAATTACCAGGCTTCCTCGTTTGGCCGATCCCAGGGATATGGCTCCAACTCCCAGAATAGCATCACCGACAGAGAGACTACTGGTGCTGAACCTGTCGATCCCCGAGCAAGTTTCCAGTTGAACGTTGGCAACAATGTCTTCGATGTTGCAACGCCCGACCGAAGGAATACTGCTCCGCAAGAGAGGGTAGGGGATGAACTTGACCCCATTGCCCAGGCTTTGGCAGAATTAAAGGGAGTCACGAAGCAATCCTCGTCTCGGGTTTCTGCAGACCATTATTCTGGAATGGCAACGCCTGCTCCAGATTCTACAAGTGCCTCGCGGTCTAGAAATGCTCCTCTGGGAAATGGAGCTTTGGTTGCTGCCACGCGTGGCACACCTCCACCCTCATACGACCAGCCAGTGTCCAGACTTGGTCTTCCACAGCCTGCATTTACCTCAAAAGCAATGCAGCAAACAAGCCAGAAGTATCAAGCACAAACCCAGAGCATGTTTAACTCCAGCCAGTCGCGATCTGAGCCTCAAACCGACTATGGCTCTGCGTCTAGATCTCGTCCGGGAACGAGGGGCAGCGACATGCCCAGAGCAACTTCTCCTATGCCTACCCGAAGTGTCTCCCCGAGACCTAGTCAATCTAGCCAAGTCATGAACAATGATGGAAGACAAGGATATCGTTCTGTATCGCCAAACCCATATGGCGGTAACAACCAACAGCGCGGAGCACCGCAGAGCGTGCAGCATCGCAGCTCAGATCAAGCATACTATAGGCACAATTCGCCAGGTGATACCGCACGTTCTGTGTCTCCAGCTCCCTTCAGAGAGAGGCCTGGAAGTAGAATGAGCGGGGTAGACATGTCGTTGCAGCTTGCTCCTGCTGGAGATGATGGGTATGGATCGCAGCAAGGACGACATGGAGGCGGAAGGCCAAGAACTAGTGGAAACAGCAGACCCATGAGCTACTATGGCGGACAAGGAGGACAACAGCAGCAGCTTGCCCAGGTGAACCCTCACCAACGTAGCAAGAGTGTGGCGGACAACAGACAGTTTAACAGAGATGGGCGTCCCATTATTCATTTCGGTATGTTTTTGTTATAGTTTTTTTTTGACATGTTGCTAACTTGCTTGTAGCGCGCGCTCAATACAACTACACGGCTGCAATCCCGGAGGAGCTCAGTTTTGGCAAGGGAGATACCCTCGCTGTCCTGAGATTGCAAGACGATGGTTGGTGGGAGGCTGAGGTTGCCGGCAAAAACCAACGGCCGGGCCTGGTTCCAAGCAACTATCTCCAACAGATCTAGGCGAGGGCTTCGTAAGTATGGTAAAGTAATTTGTTTGGGTATAAGAGCAAGCGTTATGGTTGATATATTTTGTAACGATTTGGTTTCTGTTGTGCTAGTTAGGTGCTTGAGCTTCGACTCCGGAATATGCACCATTGTTTACGTATAGTCATGAATTTAAATCATATTCAAATTCCTTCTGTATAATGTAACCTGTGAATGCTTTATATAAAACAAGAACGAGGCTAATGCATCTATTTTATTGGCGCCACTTTCGGGACCACCCACCAGTCATGGTATCCCTTCTCACTAGACTCAATCTCCACCGTCAGCTGCAGTGTTTTGGACTTCGTCTTCTCCGCCGCGACCATGGCCTTCTTCACCATCATCAGTGCTATACTAACACTAATACAGCTCTTCACTTCATCCTTCACATTCTTATGCCACGCCTCATCACACCACTTACCCATGCACTTTGCAGTCTTTGCATCGAGTTTGCTCAACAACTCGAAATCCTTTCTCGCCTTAGCCACGGCATCAGATGCGAACGCAAGTAGGTCGGCGGACGACTCGTGCGGCTGTGAGACGACTTCCTGGAAAATAGGGAATGGCAAGAACTCGGGGAGAGAAACGGCGAGGAAGGATTTCATCCGCTGCTCGTACCGGATCGCGTCTGTACTGTACGGATGCGGTGTCAGAGGAATTAAGTTGTACCTCGTGAGCACGGTATATAGGCAGCCGATAGAGTTAGCCAATGCCTGCTTAGCGGTTGAGCTTAGCATGGAAATATTGACGTGGCTCATAGTAGCGGCGAACGCTTCGTCTTTGGTGGCGAAGTTTTCTTGCTTTGGATCCCGACGCAGTTCGACATAGTCCTTTGTGAGAAAACCTCGGATGCGCTGGAGGTGCCGAAAGGTTGTTTGTGCAATGTTCGACAGATACCAATACATGCCGGCCAGCTCATCTGCGGCGTATACCTCAAGTTCAAAGCCCATCTGTATTAGCCATTCCATCTGCCTGAGCTTGTAATAATAGCTCCAACTCGACAGAGGAAAAGAGTAGATTGGCTCTGGGCCAAAGTCAGGGTCGACAATCGGTTTCTCTTTGGTGAAATCGCGTAGCTCAGCGTCAAGTTCTTCGGCATCAAGCTGCAGGGTGTCCCAATCGATAATAGTATGATGAAGGGTCCGCCTGATGCGGCAGCGGTTCTGGCATAAAGCCCGTAGGATATCTAAGAAGGATTGGGCGGCTCGGCTGCGAAAGACTTCCATATGCTGAGCCATCTGGTGGCGAGGATCAAGTGGAACCTCGATCTCGTCGTTGATAGCATCGAGGAGGGGGTTGGCAGGAAGGACGAGCGTCGAGAGATCCTCATCAAGGATGGACCGAATAGAAAGCTTTCCGAGAACAACCATCTCGCAGAATAGATAGTGTTGAAGGAGAGTGCGTATATACACTGATGGCTGGGGCTTACTCTTTTGAAAGAGAAAGACAAAATTCTATTATAATATTCAGTATGATTCTCTGCGGGGGGGCTGGGGGAACTAACCATCAAGCTGCTTGTGTCATGAAAGTCCAAGACTTCGGAAACCACCAGTCCGTCTCTACACAGTCGTTCTAGATGCTGATATGCATCGTCAAATGCAATGGTTACCACAGGGCGTGGTGGCACCGTACTCGCAAGCTTCCGTTGCAACTTCACACTGAATGAGTCTGGAACTGGCTTGGCCAGCTCCCTCTCAGACTTAATTCCGGGAAGAAGCTCAAGCGTTGCAGACCATGCTGACAGCAATGGTTCCGAGGATGATCGATCGCCTGCCACTCCCACTGTATTTAGGAGGGAATTTCGGCATTTAAGCCTTTGGACCAATGCCTCCTTAATTCTAGAATCCATGGAATCCGAAGTTGCAAGTAGATGTATGGTGACATCTATAAATTTGGTGATTGACGCATCATCCAGTTCGGCGAGAAGGCTCCTATTGTATGTGTGGGTGACGAAATCTTCTTCCTAGTAAATAATAAGAATCAGAGAAGCGGGTAAAGGATCCAGAGAACCTACTTCATAGAAATGTTCTGACTTGACCCGTTCATTGATGTGCCAGCATGTCTTTATTACAGCTATACAGTAGGCTACAAGAACTCTAAGTGTCAGTGGCTCCGTCAAACTCGGGCAATTAGCCGGAGAAGAAAGATCTTCTACTTTTTGTAGATTTAAAGTAAGTATCTTATCAATGTAGAGACTTGTGAACAGCGTCTGTGACAATGGATGACCCATATGCCATGCCATCTGTTTGATCATTAGTGGCAACCTCCATGGACAGAATAGAACCACATACCTCAAGGCATAATAGCTGATCTATTATTCCTAAACACTCCTCTGGCAAAAGATCCCTCCAAATATCATAAGTATCATCCATAGTCTCGCCCTTTGCAAGGTAGCCTGTGTCCATTTTGGGATCCATGATCTAAAAAAAGATTTAGGCTCAGGACAAGAAACATACACCAGATGGACCTACCTCTATGGCACCAACCGACTCAAAAAGAGTAAAATACTCATCCTTAACGAGTTCTCCAACCTCAAGCCCTTCTCAGTGGGTTAGTGTTTCTCTTCGGTACTCCCACGCGGGGTCGTAACGTACCCTCAGCAGCTTTAGTGAAAACGTCGGTGATATCTACAGCAACGACGCCCGAACTATGGATCCGGGGTGCCGGGCGAAGCACTTCCCCGTACTCATCCAGAGGCTGGGGTTGTTTAACGCCATTATTGATATCAAGGTTCGTGGTTCCTGAAGGCAGTTAGCAACTGCACAAGTTCGATAAAGCCACGACCCTACCCCTGGAGATGAAATCTATATCATCAGCGTCCATGACCGACTTTGCTGGATCTTTCTCCTCTGAAATGCTGAACTTAACACAGGGCCGCCAGAATGGTGATGTATGACGGGTTGTCGCAGTTTGTCATGTGGTTCGGTTAGGATTTTGGTCCAATGTCAAGATTTGTCGGAGGTTTTGGGCCTGGGATAAGAATTTGGCCACCAATTTTTAGAATGGACGACAGTGAGATACTCTAGCCATAGTTTATATCAGCATGTTATTGTGGACATAGATATATTAAGTCATGTTTTATTTGCACAAGTTGAATAGTACGGGTAATGTGTCATATGGTACAGTATCCCTACCAAAAGACGAAAGCTTCAAAGGAAGAGTTCTGGGCATGACATAGATTCGATAGGAGACATAACTATGTACTGCGGAGTGGGATATAATATGCAGAGGGGATTCATTGTCAAGCTGTGGTCCAGGGCTTGTATAGTTGTCCTTGTTGCCTTTCCAACTGATGCGGCTTTTGAACATATTGTCACTCGGTCCCGGATACCACAGGCACTTTGTATGGGGGAAGAACCGCTATCACTGCTGCCCAAAAAACACTGCTTCGGTCGATATTTGAATGTTGGGCGATAGATTCGTATCGAGTGTAATACATTTGTACAAGCCCACGCTCTCCCACATCCTCCCACCGCTCTATCCTTCTATCTCATAACTCAAACATGCGGATCTAAGACGAAGCGTTACCGGCAGCGATCTGGGCCTCCTTGTTCGCATCGGCGACGTTCTTGACTTCGCCTTGCTTGCCGTTCTAGAATTGCCGATGTCAGGAAATATTCTGCACAAGGGGTCGCAGCTTGGTTCTTACCTCCCATCTGGCGGATCTCAGCTCAGAGAGGCCTCTGCGCTCAGCGGCAACTCTCTGCTCCTCCTTCAAGCTTTTGCGGACGACACGGGCGGCGACCGCGAGGTACTTGTTGTAGCTAAAGAGTCTTTCGTTAGTAAAACATTCCGACGTCGGGTTGATGATGGCAGGGTCGTTGGGTGCCAATTGAGTTGGAAATTAATGTCGGACATACCTGAGGCCAGCTTGCTTCCAGGCGAAAGTCATCTTGATTGTGGGAGGGGTTGGATGAGGTGACAAAGGTGTTTTGACTGTGATGTTGAGGTTCTGTCGACGAGCTCGGCTGGACGGGTGGTGAGGGCCAAGATTGCCCGATGATTAAAAGTCACGTGAAATTGGCTTGGCGGACAGGATATAACTAAAATTCAATCCAACAACAGCCCGGATAATGGGAATACATCAAGGCTATGCGTAATTGTGAAATTGCTACGATCTTAGATAAAGAAAAGTTTAGAGATATTTCTATGTTCAAAATTGTATTTTGTGTTCTACAATACCCTCTGAAAACTGTTTGTACAGGGTTCGTAAATCAACTACTCCAATGCATCAAACCCCCTTAAACCAACAGACCAAGCTCCTCGGCGAACGGCAGAACGCGAAGATCTCCAACAGCAGCAACACTAGCCTTGCCCTCGAGCAGTGCCTTGGCAGCCTGTATAACGTTAGCATAGATTCAAGGTACGAGGAAAGTAGGGTCCTTACAGTCTTCAGGCTTTCTTGGCTCACAGACTCAATCGACTTGGTAACCTGGTCAATCTGGAATGGCTTTCGGCCTTGGATAAGGCCGGAACCGGTAGCAACGAGGCCAGACTCGATGTTTTGGCCCTCCTCAAGAGATCTGTACTTCGCAAGCGCAATAGCCTTGGTGAACTCTTCCTTGTTGATAGAGCCGTCGGCAATGCTCTTCAATGCCTTAACAGCCTCAGTGGCAGCACTGTTGACAGACAAGGCTGGGCCGGAGAAGTTGATGGTCAGAAGGCCGGCGTCAGAGTAGGCAGCGTGGGTGGTGGAGATGTTAGCACCAGGAGCGGATGCTGCGGCCTTGGCGAGGAGAGAGAAGCCTGGGGAGTACTTGATAGTCGACTTTCCACCGAGGAGAGCCGCAAGAACGGCAATCTCTGGCTTGTATGATGATCCGGCAGTGAACGAGCTTGATCCTGGGAACGCAATGACGAATGCGTTCTGGGCACTGGAGTGAGCAATACGCTCCTCACCACCGTAGTACTTCGTCGCCTTGGATGGGAGCTCATGGCTTCCCTTTGTAGAGACATCGCCGAAGAACTCACCAACCCACTTGCCCAACTCGGCTTGGTTGGCGCCGTTGGCGACAACCGAGATGTTTTGCTTGGTGTAAGCGGACGATGCAAACTCCGAGACAGACTCCTCATTTAGGTAGGTAGCGAGTGGAGTGTGGAGAGTTGGGTAGAGGGGTGCTCCAAGACCACGGTGGAACGCAACACCGTGAGCCGCATCCGAAGCGATCTGAGCTGTGTTGGCATATGCCCTCTTCTGCTTGAGATGGATCGCTGGGTTGACCTCCTCGAGGAATTCATGTGCTAAATTCAAACCATCAATGCTGCACCTGAGAGATTTGTAGGAAGAACTTACGGGTGAACTTGGTCTGGGAGATAACCTCGCTGAGCAATTCAGTGAAGAATGGGAGATCATCGCGGAGGAAGTTGGCTTCGAGGACCAGGGCTTCGCGGGTGTGGTAGGCAACCAATTGGCCTCCCAAGAGCTCGGATTCTCTTGTAAGACGCAGCGCGGATCGTTTTTGGGTGTTCTGGAATAGTTCATTTAGCTTCACATGTGCATAAGTCGATGCCCATCCCACTGACCTTGAAGGCAAACTGTTCCAGTCCGGTGGTCAGTCCTGGGAGCAGTTCGTATCTGGTTCCAGCCTTAGCAACCACGGCGAGCTTCGTAGTGTGTCCGGCAATATCTCTGCTGGCAACCTTGATGCCATTGACACCCGCGCTCTCGTAGCTGAACGAGGTCGAGCCGGTGGCAGCAGCGAAGCCGCGGCGGTTTGCCGGTTGAGCGCAGCATTGCCGACGAACGACACGCTGCGCAGTTTGTCCAATCGCCGAACGCGAGATCATTGTGAGGAGGAGATCTAAAAAGTTATGGCGAGGAGGGGAGTTGTGACGAGGTCGCTGTCGAGCTGTTGTGGTTGGAGAAATTCGGGATGACCATCAATTGACACCCGGTATAAGCCGCACTGTGATTGGCCACGGAACCAAAGTTGCTCGGGCAGACCAGTACCGCCAAAATTTGTCCGAGTTTCTGCTATCGGTGCCTCAGCCAAAATGTACCCCACCCACATTTAATATCTCGAACTTCATCTGAACAGTTTTGTTAATTGTGTGCAATTTGATATTTCAATGACTTATCTGTAGCATTGGTGGCAGCTCTAGAGAACTTGAGATACTCTCTAGTAGCAACAAATTATGTCTCATGTAAGTAGAATCAAGCCACCCAGAGGGGACGTTCTGAGTCAATGGGAACACAGTCTAACGATGAGATCACAGACGCAGCATTTGGCAGATCTTTGCGCCCTCCTCGTCAGGGAAGCTTATGGAGAGTTGACCAGTGTATGTGTATCCTCATAGCGACCTATCCAATGCCTGTTACATTTTAAATCATGCGCGTGTTATTATAACCAAGCTTTAAGCTCCAAACTCTAACACTGTAACAGCGCATATTCGCCTTACTCCTCCGACGAGGACGACAAACGATCAACACTATTAAACAACATACTGGTCTCACAGGCCGACAGGTGCGACACGGACTCGTAGTTCTGATACAACAGAACCTCTTATTCCACAATACCGAGCAAGAATCGGGCTCTACTTTCTATGAAGCGAACGAAGACTCGGCGTACTTTCTGCTGCGGTCTGGAAGGATACTAGAGATAGTCGAGGAGAGATACGGTGTTGACGCACGGGATGTTGTCCAGAATCTGCTTCTACTAGGACATACAAAGGTTGCAGATCTCGCAGAGGCATATGAATCCAAGAACAAACCTGCAAATGGGCATACGAATGGAGCGAATGGTGCCACGGTGGATGGCCATGGCGTGAACGGGACCAGCAATGGTACGAATGGTACGAATGGTACGAATGGACACCACGATGATCAGAAGCCTGCTCTCAACCTCGACGGTATCTTGGCTAGGCTTTTGGACGACGGATTTGTTGAACCGGTCGTAGAGAGCATGTTCAGAAGCCCCAAGGATGCTTATAACCAGGCTGAGAAAGAAGCCATCTCGTCCTCAGACAGTGGCACATCTAAAAGCGCCAAGGCAACCCTCGAGCTGAAGAGAATCGTTACGGGAACTCTACAAAAACAATATGAAGAACGATCCTGGCGACACGGAAACATGAAGCGTTACATGCCTGGTGGGCATCCGAAAGGTGCAGATAAACGACGGAAACTCGCAAGTGGGAAACCCGCAGCACTAGGAGCAGGTGGTTATGATGAAGAGATCAAGCTTGATGTAGGTTTTTCCAGCAACCTTGACCCCCAGAGACCTTGCTGACCAAATTCTAGCGCGAACTTGTTGTTCGGATAAATTATGAGAAGTTTACTGTTGCACTACGGACACAAGCTCTCACCGGCGTTGCCAAAAACGACATTGGAGATGTAACGTCTCAAGTCTACGGGGAGCTTCTTCGCTTGTTAGAAGATAAGATTACTCGTTGCCACGGGAATAACGGTGACGATGAGGACGAAGAGAATGACACCGGAGGCTCTACAATTACAACGTCAACTCTGGCACAAGTGTTAAGCAACGATATTAATATCGGCGCTGGGATTGGCCAGGCTGCTGGAAATAAAATTGCAAGCACTACCGAGGGCTCCAACGGAACGCGCAAACGAAAAGGGGAGAGCTCTGATGAAGAAGATGTCGTGAGCTCAAAATCACGAGCAACCAAAGTGAAGTTTGACGTTCAAGCCTCAGCAAAACACTCTTCAGATAATCATCAAGCTCGAATCACACAGCTGAAAGACCATCTGTTACTTCTGACTGGGCACAACCACGACCTTCTTAAAAAGCTCAGCAATGATGGGCTGGGAGAGTTTACAGTCCCATTCAAGAAAGCCATGGAATATATGCGGGAAAATGAACTGGATACATATATTGCCTCTGCCTTTGGTAAAGAGGGCCTGCGCATCTCTCATATTCTGAGAAAGCATGGCAAGCTCGATGAGAAGCAAGTCCAGAAGATTGCGCTGATGAGGCAAGGGGAGGTGCGCAAGACCCTGGTCAAAATGCAAATGGCAGGCTTTGCGGACATTCAAGAAGTCCCCAGGGACACCCTTCGAACGCCCAGCCGCACCATCTTCCTTTGGTGGTTCGACACCGAGCGGATCACAAACCTGTTACTCGATCGTGTCTACAAGACCATTGCGCGGTGTTTGCAAGTTCTCGAGACGGAAAGATACAAAGAGCGCGTTGTGCTTGCGCTGGCAGATAGGTCGGACGTCAAGGGCAACGAGCATGAAATGCTCCCAGAAGATCATCTCGTGAAGTTGAGTGCCTTTACTGAAAAAGAAGACCGTTTGACAACGCAGATCAACAGACTTGATCAGCTTGTGGGGATCTTCAAGGAGTTCTGAACCTTTTGAGCATGGAGGTGGGCTACCTGATTCTAACTTCAGATGTGATATATTAGGGCACGGGGACTGCTGGCGTTCTATTTGTAGCATATATGGAAGGCGTTGAACCTGGCCGATGGGCTTTGGATCTACATATTTGGGAGCTTTGGGAATTTGTGATACCACGAGGCATCGAGGGAGTCAATCTCCTCGTGGCACAAGTATAATTATAGCAGTAGATAAAAAAAATCTCATTGTGCATCTTCTCACCTATCAGTATTTGTTGTACATATTTAAAGGGGATAGATAGGAGCTGGGAAGGCCAGAGGCGGTGTAGATGACTCGCATACCACCACCATGTGATAGTCGCAATTGTATGTGCACTCGAAAAAGGGACCTCGCTTATGGTCGAGTAGTGGGCGGCTTGTTGCGGTGTTCCTGGTTACTGGTGCAGCCTCGTCCCGACTGGGGACCCGACCGGGGGTCTTATAAGCTAATTTTCCCCGATAGTCGGTGGATTTATTCGAGAAATTGAAAGAGAGTCTCTCCCGTTGCGCCTGCCACGAAATACATTTCTCACGTTAAACCTTCCGAGAGGCATCTATTCTGTTCATTCAAAAGGAATCCTTAATTGTCTTATCCTTACTTTATTATAGCCCTCTCGAGGTTTCGTTGAAAAAACAAAAAGAAATGTCTCCCCCAATGGCCACCGCTGGTGGAAAGGGCGTCAAGAAAGAGTCGACTGCAGCGCGTATTCTGGGTTCGGGTATGTTCTTATGAGGATTCCATATACTACTTGGAATCGAGCTGATATCCCCTTTAGGTTCTGCTGGTATTGCTGAGCTTGCTGTCTTCCATCCGGTATGAATTCCGTGGACAGAAGTCAAGGGGACATAGCTGACCAACTGAAGGTCGATACCATTGCGAAGCGTCTCATGAGCAACCATGGAAAGGTAAGAGCACCATTGTTTTATCACAAGCCAGCCGGAATATCAGAACTAATCCAAAACAGATCTCCAGCATCACCCAGCTCAACCAAGTCATCTTCAAGGACAAGGCCACCGTCTCAGCAGGAAAGAAGTTCTTCTCTCTATTCCCCGGTCTCGGATACGCGGCGGGCTACAAGGTGTCACAGCGTGTATACAAGTACGGCGGACAGCCCTTCGCCCGTGATATCATCACCAGGAACTACGGCGACTCCTTCGACCGCACCTTCGGCCCCACGACCGGCCGCGCCATGATCGCCTCCCTCGCCGGCTCCATGATCGGCATCGGCGAGATCGTGCTCCTGCCCCTCGACGTCCTCAAGATCAAGCGCCAGACAAACCCCGAGGCCTTCCGCGGCCGCGGTATCGTCCGCATCATCAAGGACGAGGGCTTCGGGTTGTACAGGGGCTGGGGCTGGACCGCCGCGCGTAATGCGCCGGGATCGTTCGCGCTCTTCGGAGGTTCGGCGTTCACCAAGGGATACCTGTACGGACTTGAGGATTACAACAAGGCGACTTGGCTGCAGAACTTTGTCGCGTCGATTGCGGGTGCCTCGGCCTCGCTGGTTGTCTCGGCGCCGCTCGATGTCATCAAGACCCGTATCCAGAACCGCAACTTCGACAACCCGGAGAGCGGTGTTAAGATCATCAAGGACATGATCAAGAAGGAAGGCCCATCGTCGTTCTTCAAGGGTCTCGTGCCCAAGCTGCTCATGACTGGCCCCAAGCTTGTCTTCTCCTTCTGGCTGGCTCAGACCCTGATCCCAGCCTTCGACATTGCCTTCAGCAAATAGATGATGACTCGACCGAATGAGTTCGAATGAGCGAGAGTTTAAAGTTATTGCAATCGGCCATTGGGCCAGCAAGCGATTAGAACGATAGACGGCTAGACCTGGTTTTGGAGCTTCGGCGTGTACGATTGAGGAAAGAAACGGGGGCGAAAAAGGGAATCCGGCGCAACTTTTTTCTTCTTGGCTTGCAACAGCGGAGGAAATATGATTGTAGATAGAATCATTGTACATACTTAGTTATGCGGGAGGGCTATCATCCCCCTCCTTATAAAAAACCCCATCTCTAATTACCTTAAACTTTCTTAATTCGATGTTCGTGCCGTAGACGTTTTGGGAGATGGGGGCAGGGGACCATATAGAAACGGCATTTACCGACCCGAGCTCCTCGCTCATAGCTTTACCATCCTAAAAAGTAACCCACGATCGAAACAACCACAGCACATTTACGACACCACATCCCCTCAAATCCCTAATCCCACTGGATTATCGCCCACCATGGCCCCACCAGCCTACATCATCTCCCGCACCCTCGACCCCATCTTCGCGCTCTTCATCGGCCTCGGCGCGGCAACAATGCGCATCAACCGCGAAGAGAAGGAGCTGGGACTGAGCACTAAGCAGACTATTGACGCCGGGTTAAGGTGAGCTTCCTCATTCCGTCGAGTCATTGCAGAGAGGACTGGACTAATGTGGCGTTGTAGGCGGATTGGATTTCCGAGGGCGGACGACCCGATTGCTGCGAAGAAGTGAGGGGTGCGAGGATAGTTGCGACGATGCAGGGGCAGGGGGACCGATGAGTCGACGCCGGTCCCAAGTGCTGGGGTTGGATGGATGACGCATGGGCTTTGTGCGGGGGATTCAAGGGCCTGGGCGGCTACGGAGCTGGGCGGCTTGGGGTGATATGGGGTGTGGCTATGGCTGTATGCTGTGATGACCCGAGTGTGCTGGGAACGCACAAGACGCAGGATGTTGGGGTGCCTGCAGGGTGGGAAGCGGTTGTATAACAGAGTCATAGGAGGAAATTACGGATGGGAAATAAGGAGTTGTGTACGAGGGGAAAGCGCATATTCTCGAAGCAGACGCAACGCACGGGCACATCACATCAGATATATTGACACAACTTGGGCTCTAGGATTCTCATTATCAGAAATCTCGATAGAAAACCACTACAATCTCAGACGTAATAGACACGCAGGAAATCGACTCTTGTATAAAGACCCTTTACCCCAGCCTTCCACATGCAGTCTCACAGAATCATCGAGCAGGCCAGTTGAACCCTCATCCTTGCCGCATCAGCCATGCGGCTCTACAAGCCGCACGGCAGTGCTCTGCTCCCTGGCCTGCCGAGAGCTGTAGCGCCTTGGTCGTCCCCCGTTTACGAAATAATCAAAAATATCACAAGCCCTGCCATAATCCCCATAAAACTGCCACTCTCGCAAATGTAGAAACCGCGGGAGGAAAAGGTGCCCGAAACGCCGGTGGGGAAGGGGGGTTGGTCGTCGATGCCTGTCGAAAGGAGGGTCGTTAAAAGAGTGTTCTGATGCAGGCTGTTTAGGCTAGCTCCTCGAAACCGAAGGTGTTCTCTCCCGAGTAGGTGATGTAAAGGAATCCGTCCTCATCTGGGGATCGAGTTAGCATTGTGGACGGATAAAGGGAGTTGGATGGGGATGGGATCTGCATACCTTTGTGCTCCTCGTAGATGCTCGACATTAAGGCAGCGGTCGGTGGCAACACCTCGTCGACGAAGATGAAGATGGCCTTCTCTGGGGACAGCTTGATACGCTTGCGGATCACGTACACGAACTGGCCGACTGTTAGGTCTGCCGGGACGAGGTACTTCTTCTTGTCGATGGTTGCGATCTCCGACTTCTCGACCTTCTCGCAGATGACCTGATCATGAGTTAGCCGGTGAACATGAAATGACGGTGAGGTGACGGGAGCTTACTGGAATCCGGTCGTTGTACTTTGCGCGAATACGCTCGGCCTCGGCCTTGCGTTTGGCAAACTCGTGCTCGTCCTTGAACTTGGAGCGCATCTTGATGTCTGAGAGGTTGTTTGGTTGTAGTTCAGGTTATGGTCCGATGTGAGGTGGGTTGCTTGAAGTGACGGTCAGTAAGCGTGCTCTTCTGCCTTCCCGTGTATGTGTAAGGCTGAAATGAAAAAAGTTACAGGAGCGGGGGATGAGCGTACTTTTAAAGGTAAGGGAAGAACGTTGCAGAAGGTTGTCGTGGTTGATGGTGATGGTGTGAGTGTTTGGAGGAGTATCGAGTAGAAGTAGTCGTACCGATGCAGCCTGGCGAGATGGCGGGGGCGGTCCTGGGGGACGATTGCTCAAAGCGGTGTCATATGGCGCTAAGCCTATTTTGGACTGGTGTGGGCGGTGTACGTACTGTACCACAGGTGAATCACAAGGCGAAGCTTGCTCAGCCGCCGCCGACTAATCGTAAACCAGTGACTCGCATCATGGGCGGACTCTTTGGCTTGGGAACATCACCAGACAAAGAAAAACCACATCTGGATCAATTGTGCCTGCTATTAATATTGCGCTTTGCCTTCAACTTCACGGTAAGCTGCAGAACATGTGACTTGACCATATCTTTGACCATATATCTTTGTATTTGTATGGAGTACTCTACGGCGTAAACCGGTGTACGACAATATCCGTTATGCCTGAGGCACCATCTCTATTATCGTCATACCAAAGTCGCAGCGACATGTCCCTAGTATAATTTCTGGGAGCCACGGCACAGGATTTCCCCACGTATTACTCCGACGCTCTTTTGCCGCAATCCGAGTCAACTTTAAGGCGTGCATATTCAACACCCAATGTATATATTATAGGGTGCTATTTCTTTGTAGCGAACATGCCTCCAATGCACTCTCTTACCCGGGCCTCGAACCTGCTCCGGGTTGCCCCTCGGCCATTCACACAACCTGCCCGGATCTCTCGCCTCAAACGCAATTATGCCGATATACCACCAAAGCCCCCGCGGCCCGAAGACAAGAAGCGGACCGGTGTCCTGTTCCCCAAGACCCGCATAGCAGTCGGTGTGGTTTTCTGCGGTCTCCTTATCCATTCCATGGTAGTCCTCCCAAGCCGACAGCTCTTCGACGGAATGCTAATCGGTTCTCTAGATCACCGAAGAGCCCACCAAATTACAGCCAGCCTCAATTGCTGACCGCGACAACCTCACAAAGCGCGAGTCTGGTGTGACTGCTGACTCGCCCATGCGCCTGCGCATGGAAGCGTTCATTAAAGCGCAGCAGAAGGAAATTGTGCGGGTGCTAGAGGAAGTCGACGGCAAGAAGTTCCAAGTCGATACGTGGGAGCGCGAGCATGGCGGGGGAGGAATCTCTTGCGTGTTGCAGGAGGGCAACGTCTTTGAGAAGGCCGGGGTCAACATCTCAGTCGTCTACGGCAGCTTGCCGAAACAGGCTATCATGAAGATGCGGGCGGATCACAAGAAAATTGATACTTCGGTTGACTCGCTGCCTTTTTTTGCGGCTGGCTTGAGCATGGTGCTGCACCCAAAGAACCCGATGGCGCCGACTGTGCATCTCAACTACCGATACTTTGAGACCGAGAACCCCGACGGGAGTGTAGGAACCTGGTGGTTCGGCGGCGGCACTGACTTGACACCCTCATACCTGTTTGACGAGGACGCAATCCACTTCCACAGGACCGTGAAGGATGCCTGCGACAAGCATTCCAAGGAGTACTACCCACGATTCAAGGAGTGGTGCGACAAGTACTTCTCGAACAAGCACCGCGGCGAAACCCGTGGCGTCGGCGGAATCTTCTTCGACGACCTCGACGACTCCGAGAACGACCAGGAGAACTGCTTCGCGTTTATCCAGACGTGCTTGAAGTCCTTCCTGCCCTCTTATTTGCCCATTATCAACAAGCGGAAAGATATGCCATACACCGAACAGGAGAAGAACTGGCAGCAGATCCGCAGGGGGAGGTACGTGGAGTTTAACCTCGTGCATGATCGGGGAACTGCGTTCGGCCTGAATACGCCTGGTGCGCGAGTGGAGAGCATCTTGATGAGCTTGCCACTCACCGCGAGCTGGAAATACATGTACACCCCAGAAAAGGGCAGCAGGGAGGCAAAGCTGGAGGAGGTCCTGAAATCACCCAGAGAATGGGTATGAGGAATAACATGAAGGACGGTAAGACTATGAGCTGTACTACTATGGGGTACGGAAAAATGTAAAGATATATCGTGTTAGATTATCACATGTAAAAATATCAGTGGATGTTGGGACAAGTAGAAAGGACTATGATATCTCGCATCTCTTCATTAATACATATGGCCATGACACCAGATCAGTGCTAATGTAGTATACAAAATCCTCCTTTAAAAGGACAGTCCACCTAGCAAAATTGATCGTACATACATGAACATCCGTCCCCATGGTTCAAAAACGCCGCTCGGACATTCTATACATGGAACTTTTGATTGATGCGAGCCCCCGCACCCCCAGCCTTAACCCACCACCACCAGTAACTCCCGTTCAAACGACTGTCGAAATCTTGGACAGCAGACTTGGCTTCTGCTCATTGCGGAAGACGCCAAGCAGCGACTTCCACACCTGTCCTGGCTCCTGGCTAGCGTCGATCCCGCTCCAGATGCCCGTCTTCTGGTAGTAGCTTACAACCGGCGCGGTCTGCTTGTGGTAGGTAACGAGGCGCTTCTTCAGTGCCTCGGCGTTGTCATCCGAGCGCTGGATCAGCGGCTCGCCGGTAACATCGTCCTTCATTGTCTCCTTGGGGGGGTTGAAGATCTTGTGGTATGAGCGTCCCGATGCTGGGTGGACCAGGCGGCCGGTGATGCGGGAGACGAGGAGTCCGTCGTCGATTTGGAGCTCGACGGCGTATTTTAGGGGCTCCTTGCGCTGGGTGAGCATCTCGTCGAGGCGCTCGGCTTGGACGACGGTTCTTGGGAATCCATCGAGGATGAAGCTATGTGAGAATTAGATGGTGGTTTTCATAATGTGAGATCTGGAGATTCGACGTACCCTCCCTTGCACTCCTTGTTGTTCTCAAGCTCGTCCTTGATCATGCCAATGACAATCTCGTCGCTGACAAGGCCACCTTCGTCCATGATCTTCTTGGCTTGACGGCCGAGCTCAGTCTTCTTTGCAACCTGCGACCGAAGCATATCTCCAGTAGCCTAACGCGAACAATTAGCATTGCTTCCAGTAGGGCCATTGTAGGGCATGTAGTTTTACTCACCAAATGGCAACATGAGAACATGCTCTTGATCTTTGGTGCTTGTGTTCCCTTGCCTTTTTATCACAGGTCAGCTTGTGTACCGAGGCAGGTTTTTAATCAACAGCAGAGTGGCATTGGAAGTCATACCAGCTCCTGGAGGCCCCATAAGAATCATCCTGACGCCCTCAGCGATACCGGTCTGCTTTGCCGCTCCACCGGAAGCCAGGTGCAGCCTGCTTTCCAAGTCCTTCACCCGTTGCTCGAGTTTCGCGACCAGGTCGTGAATATCCTCAGAGACTGGAGCCATTGTTGCGGTAGTAAGTCAATTCAAAGAAGAACGGCTCGTACGCAAAGGGATAGGGACTTGAAAAAAATAATTGTACAGAGATTTGGGGTTGTTGAAGGTGATGGCAGAAGCTGGGAAGTTTAAAAGCTTGGTTCGGACCTCGCTCGCAATCGGCGAAATGGAACACTCTAATCCCGGGCAATAAAGCTGGCGTCTTTAGCCGGTATGCGCCGCCGAATTTCACACGTTTGTTTCGTTTTGTTCGTTCGTTAAAAGCGGCGGCGCTTATTCGTTAAAGCAGCGTCCACGTTGATGTCGCGTTGAGGTCAGCCTAGCTAAGGTACATTACGGTCAGAATATCAAAGCTCCATATCGAACCCATCTGAACCACGACATCACATCCTCCCACATCACAACTCCATAATGCCGGCCACTACAGCAGAAGCCCATTCCCTCGTCACCACCACCGTCTCTGTCGCACCTCTCGTCCTCCTCTCCGTTGCCGATCACTATGGCCGCTCCGCAAAGGGCACTCGCAAGCGGGTGGTTGGTGTGTTGCTTGGACAGAACGAGGGGAAGAACGTGAGAGTATCAAACAGTTTCGCAGGTAGGAACCACGCCCTCACGCCTCAATGAAACGAATCTGACATTGTGCGCTACAGTGCCATTCGAGGAAGACGAGAAGGACCCATCAGTATGGTTTCTGGACCACAACTATGTAGAGTCGATGAACGATATGTTCAAGAAGGTGAACGCGAAGGAGAAGTTGATTGGGTGGTATCATTCAGGCCCCAAGTTACGGGCATCGGATCTGGAAATCAACGAGCTGTTCAAGAGATATACGCCCAACCCGCTGTTGGTAATCATCGATGTCCAACCTAAGGAGGCTGGCGTGCCGACGGATGCATACTTCGCAGTGGATGAGATTAAAGACGTAGGCGCTCCATGTCTTGTCAAGCAGGAATCACAGCTAACTCTTTTCATCAGGACGGAACGACCACATCCAAGACCTTCGTACACACCCCATCTATCATCGAGGCAGAGGAGGCAGAGGAGATTGGAGTTGAGCACTTATTACGAGATATACGTGATGTAGCAGTCGGAACACTGTCGACAAGGATTACGTCGCAACTGCAATCGCTTCAAGGGCTGCATTTGAGGCTGCGTGATATACAACAATACCTCCAGAAGGTCAGCGATGGGAAGTTACCAGTCAACCATGTCATCTTGGGCAACCTCCAAGACGTCTTCAACCTCCTCCCCAACCTCTCTACACCAAAGGCCGCCACATCAGAAACCCCTGGGTCAGGCGAGGCCACCAGCGAACTGGCACACGCCATGAGCATCAAGACAAACGACCAGCTGATGGCCATCTACATTAGCAGTCTGATCCGCGCCATCACAGCCTTCCACGACCTAATCGAGAACAAGATCCAGAACCGTCAGCAGCAAGAGGAGAAGGAGGCGAAGAAGGACGAAGATAAGGAGAAGGAGGGCAAGGACGCCAAGAAGGCCGAGGCTGTCGCGAACGGGGATATCACCTCTGTAGAGGACGCTGAGAAGGCGAAGGAGGACAAGGAGAAGAAGTAATGTGGGTCGGCGAGGCGTCTGGTCTGCAAATCGTTGGCACGGTGTTCTGAGCGGCATATCGAACAAGGGCAAAATAGATATGCATTTGTACTATATAGTGGGCAGTGGGGTGGTGGTAATGCCATAGACGCAGCAAATGCAACTATCCATGATTCCAAGAAGCTGAAAACCGAATGCCGCAAAAGAAACAGGTAACAGGTCAGAAATCATCAGCATGCCCCATGTATGTATATATGTATTATGTATGTCACTGTATCACTCAATCACTCAATCACCGTCTGTTCCGACTTCCGTCCAATGTCTGCCTAGTAATTGAGGTTTGCATGGGTGTCTTAGCGCAAACCCTCCAAAAAGCAGGGTCAGTCGTCCAAAGCCTCATGGGTCCCGCCCGCCAAATTCACGCCGCGCCGAAAATCGCACCAGTGAACCACCTCAGCGACATTTACGCAACCACGACCTACATATACCCCCTAACGACCCTACACAACACGAGGGAACTGCGAACTATCAAATCCCCACCGAATCCCACCCCCGCTCAAGCCCTCGACTGGCCATTTCCCCCACCGCCTCCCTGAGCCTCGCCCAGCCCTCGACCCCGCCCAAGTACTCACAGGAGGCGATGTGCAACCCCAGCTCCAAATCAGGAAGCTAGGTCAGGACGAGCGCGCGCGCACACGAGACATAAGAGGAGGGAACGAGAGCAGCGCGATGCTCGCCGCGCCCAGCACCTCGAGCCCCCGCATCGCGTCGCCCGCGAGCGCCACGAGCGCCTTCCGCTACAGCAACAGCAGCACCACCGCCAGCCCGTCGACCAGAAATGGCAAGAGCGCGAGCCCCGCGCTTCCCTCACTCCGAAACCAGCGCGATATGACTGCCGACACGGCGTCGAATGGCGTGTCTGGGTCGCCGGCCACCACGGCGCTTGGATCGTCCAATTCGTCGCAAGACCTTGTCGACTTGAAGAATCCGAATATGAGGCGCGGATCGCGGGATGAGGCGTTCGCGGGTAGACCGGACGAGTCTAGTAAGGAGGAGGGTGCCAATGGCGAAGAGCGCACACAGGGAAACACGACAGGCGAAGGCACCGGCGTAAGAACAGCGATAGATATCCAAGCGCTCCTACAATCCCCGACTGCGAAACGTCGGCAGGACGCAGACCCGGCCAAGGACGAGGCATCACGGGCGAACCCACAACTCTTGCCGCCGAAGCGGCCGCGGGCAGCACAGCGCGCGCCAAAAGTGCTGCCTTTAGCGTACGAGCTAGTCGATGTAGAGGATATGGTTATTCTTGTTGCCGGTATGGTCTCGGAGCTCATCCAGACGAACGATAATCTGCCACTGCGGGATGTGGTGCTCACACGTTTCCACTCTCGGTTTGTCTCCCCCCTCCCCAACCAACACGATAGAACCGTTGCTAACCAATACGCACAGCACACCGCCAGGCATATCAGTCCTCGACTACCTCCAACGCCTCGCCAAGCACGCCGCCCTCACCCCACCCCTCCTCCTATCCATGGTCTACTACATGGACCGGCTCTGCTCGCTCTACCCCGCCTTCACAATCACAACCCTAACCGTGCACCGCTTCCTCATCACCGCCGCCACCGTCGCCGCAAAAGGCCTCTCCGACTCCTTCTGGAACAACACAACGTACGCCCGTGTCGGCGGCATTAAGCTCGCTGAGCTGGGCCTGCTCGAGCTCGAGTTCCTGCACCGCGTTGATTGGCGCATCGTCCCCAATCCGGAGGTGCTGGTGGATTACTATCGTGGACTTGTTAGTCGGACCGGGGACTATGCGATAGAAGATGAGGATGCGGATGTGGATGCGATGGGGGAGCCAGCGGCTGCCGGATCGGCGGAGGCGCCTGGTGATGAAGGGGGAGGACGAGATACGAAATGGGAGATGTGGATGAGAGATGTGGCACATACATCGGACACAAAAGCAGGTCCATCTGGAGAGACGTCGGCGCAACCTTGAATGGGACACATAACCCGAAGAATACTTAGAGATATAAGTCGCACATACATGCATTAGTCAGGAGTTGGGGCTGGATGGCGTTAATAGCGAAGAGGAGGGCCCTTCGCGCGGACGCGCTGGTTGTGGCGCCGACCGATTATGAAAATCTGGAGCCGCGATGAAGGGGTTTGGAAATAGGGTAAATAATGCCTCATTGGTAGTACAATTCACGTACATATACTTTGTGCCTGTGGTGTAACTCGGGATGTGACTGTTGGGACATGCTGTGCCATGGTATTCTGAATAGGGGTCTGAGATGTGTATCTCGGATATTATAGATGATCACTTGCATCAGTAGTCGAAAATGGAGAGTAGATGCTTGAAAACCAATATATAATTCCTATATACTTTGAATGTCGAACCGCATATGTTTCACGCCACCTACTTACAAAGAAACCCCTTATCCCCCTTATCATAAAGTCCATAACATTGCCTTTTACGTGATTTTTGCAGCGTTACTCACACCCCTATTCACATCCAACAGCCCAGTCCAGCTAGCTCAGCTATCTATCCCCCATCAATTCGTGGACAAATCACCAGGGCTAGCTTCAGCATCCGCCGCCATCCACGAAAGCACTTCCTCATCGCTCGCCGTCCCATCCGCCCTCCTTGCCGGCGACATCGGCTCGCCCCTCTTAAACGCCAAATCCGGCGCACACTCGGTCGCAGGGAGGAAGTAGTAGCGATGCGCGTCCAGATTCAGCGTCGGGACCGTCCCGGCATTACACCCCGTCGTCGCGATCCCCGTGCACACCTTGACATCCGCCAGCGTGTAATCCACTGTCGTGGCCCCGCCCGTAGAAAGCCAATACTCTGGCGTGGTGTGCCTGAAACCTGCTATGAGCATCGGTGGCAGTCGCGGCACGGGGTCGTTGACGTGCGTCACGCGCGCCGTGATGCCGGACTGTGCGGAGACCCAGGAGGCGAAGGCGCTGTTGCCCACGCGCGGCGAGCCGTAGGTGTAGAGGTCGGCGGCGTACCCCTGGGAGCGTAGGTCTGCGGCGGCGAGGGTGGCTACTGCGCCGCCGAGGCTGTGGCCTGTGACGACGAGCTTGTAGGAGGGGTATTGGGCGGTCGCGGCTTTGAGGGCGGCTAGGACGGCGGAGCGAGGCTCGGCCCAAGCGGTTGCGAAGCCGGCGTGGGCGGAGCAGCCGGAGCAGCCGAAGTCGACGTAGGCGAAGTTGAGGTCGGCGATGAAGTTGCGGATGGACGAGGAGCCGCGGAAGGCGAGGACTATTTCCTGGCTGACCGTGGAGACGGAGACGAAGCCTCGCATGTCTGTGAGTACGGAGCTGGAGTGCGTTAGCGGGGCAGTAGGGAGAGGTAAATATGGGATCAGTGTTACCTGTCGAATTCAAGGACGGAGACGGCGTTGGCAGCTTGGACATCGGGGCAGTTGCCCGCTGCGCAGGAGATGGGCGTGCCAGAGCTGTCACCGTTGTTGGAGCAATAGGCTGCCGCGGCATATTGAACGTAGTATTTTAGTTTTGTGAAGAGAGCGGCGTCGATAGTAGCTGATGGATTGTTAGCTGGTCTCTCTGTGATGTATGCATTATCATAATACTCGTAGCTAGCAACAAAACATATGAATAAAAGATAAACCAAAACTATGCAAAGCATTGAAAACTTGACATGTAGTAGGTTTTCCTGACCGCCGAATCATCATGCATGTGTTTGAAAATCCACTGCTGGCACAATCCACAGTTCAGCTCTTACCTCGTTCGACCACCGAAGACGTCTTAGCAACAGCTATAGGCGAAGCAAGAACACTGGCCAGCACGCTGGCAGCGGCAAGGCTAGATGTGAACCTCATGTCTCCTTGATACTCGCACTTCCTATCCAGATAGATTAGGGACTGACGATGCTTCCACTGATCGGAGGGGTGGTTACCTTGGTCTATAGTGTATGAAATTGACACGGAAATAGAAATATTGGACAGGTAGTAACCGATACGACGTCAAGACGCAGGACAGCGGGAATATGAGACAGAGGAAGGGATTCGAGGGCGAAGCAGAATATCTTCTCGCTGCAGGACACCGATCAAAGAAAACGCATATAGACAGAGAAATGCACCTATCTTATACTCCCTGGCCAACTCCCCAGCCGCCTGGTTTTTAAGACATTGTTCAAATATCACCGAATGCTTCTCAGCTCCCCAATGCAGCGGAGCTGAGGAGCATTCGGGTGATCAGCGGTTACACTGTTCTACATTGGCCCTTGCCTGAATCGGCGTTGAAGCCACTGACAACGCAAGAACCCAAAATGTAGCGTGTTATAGCGTGTTATAGCGCGGTGTAGCGCTATGTAAGGAAGTTGTAATTCGGCGTATACAAGTGGTGTAAATGGTGTAAATGGTGGATGGTGTGGTGTAAAATTCACATGTTCGCTCGAGTGTGTGAACACAGGACGTCGTGTGGTGTAGTCACGATCCCCCGTGATGCAACGCGATGCAACCACAGGCCGCCATAGGCCACAACCCCCGTCAAGCCATCACGCCGAGAATCAACCTTTACTGTGTACTAGAAGATCTACAATAATGTAAGTCCCACTGAGTCCCGCCTACACATACTCTAATCGTGGCGCCAACTAGAGTACGCGGTACATCCACGGTGCCTGGTATACCACTACTACCGCCAAGTTACTACACACTTGCCGTGCTGCCGGCCTTATTATTCCCATCCCTTCCGCCGGTGACGATCGGGGAAGGGAGAGCGGCACTTCACCTCCACCAGAGTACCTGCATCATGTCAACGGCGCGGGTCACTGCCGTACAAGCACAGCCTGCGAGTTAATCTACGACCCGCACCACCACCACATCACCATCATGTCCACCACCACCCAGCAACCCAACCCTCTCCCCACCCCCCGCGCCCTCCTTACCGCCCTCCTCTCC